>BMAW01075060.1:0-43417 GCA_019974015.1 Nephila pilipes | reverse complement strand
TTTGATCTAGGCATGATAAAATCGCTTGAAAAAACAATTTAAAATAACTTAGGGTTGAAATGCAGTTTAGCGTAAACACCCGTTGGCGACAGGAATTGATTGGCGATATTTTGCCAACTGTGGCTACCATGCTTTCTCTCTTCTGCGGTGGCATTAGCCGTGGCAACCCTTTCGAATAAGGCATATGATACATGATTTTTGATTTTCAGTAAGGAGCTTTTTTTTTATATATATTTATACCTTTCTCTGATCATTTTTTTTTTTCACTATTTATGTTTTCGCCGGGGCTACTCTTTCGAATTTGCCACATTAATCGGAATTACAGTCCTCCATCTTTTTTACCCCCTTCAGTCTGGATTTCTTTTTTACAGGATTCATTACAGCTGTGCAATCTCACAGTCAGGCAGCTGTTTCGGATGTTTTTTTCTTTTAGCCAATCACATACAGTACCTTTTTTAGTCTCCGTTTCTAAAGCGAAACTATTTTTCTTTTTTTTTAAATCTTAACCAATCATGGGTTAATCGTTTGGCCTTTTCCATTGTTTAGTGCCGACTTCTCACAATTTCTAGAATTTTCTTTGTCCGTTATTATGGTGTACCAGTTGTGCAGTTCAGTCGTTTATTAATTTTGCTGTGTTTTCGTGCTTTTGCATTTTACGTTCTTAAACGTTTTTTTTATTCAAATTCTCCTGCTTGGTTGATTTTGTGTTTCTGCGTTTTTTACCTTACCGTCAATCATTTACTCCACGTTTATTCTCCCAATCCCAGTTTCTTTGTCGAGGGAGAATTTCATTCTTACATGGATTAATACATGTGGAGACGGAGACACAATCATTCTTTTCAGGATGAAACCTAAAAGGAGTTTTTGAAAACCGTTATTACTGTGTACCCGCCGGAAAATCGAGACGACCCTGAAAATTAGGTGAGTCAAAAAATTCCTACTTTTAAGCTTCGCGGACTTCAGGCTCCGCCATAAAAATCGCCAAATTTGGCGATTTTTCAAATCTCGCCAAATGGTTACGCTAAACTGCATTTTCAGCATAGGATTTTCCACCTAATTATTAAACAATTAATTTTATTTTCCAATGCACTGTAAAACCAGTTCCTCCGATATTTGATAGATGGCACAACGAATCATAGTCATGTGATAAGCTCATGCAGCACCACCTATTCCAGAACAAAAACTGAGTGACACTTCGTTCTCGCGTTCCCTCCCCCCCCACTTTTCCGCTTCTCTTCTCCTTCGCATTACTCGCGTCGGAAGTAAACTTCAAACGCCCGAGAGCGTTCCAGCACCCATCGCCGATATGGGATAAGATTAATTAGATTGCCATCTATCCGTCTCGGAAGAACTGTTTACTCCTAATAGAGACAACCTGTATATAGTTCAAAGTGTAAATATCTTCATCTCTCCAAGTATTAAATGAAGTAAAACAAGTTGAGTCTCATCAATGAATTCCTACGAAATCATAATAGAGTACGGTAATGAAATTACCCCCCCCCTAGACAACCAGTCTTTTGCGTAAGAGCAAACCATCGTAGACTCGGGATGAACAATCTCATCCCCCCACTGTCTACACACACACACACACACACACACACACACACACACACACACAAACGTGTGTGTGTGCAATGATTTAACATAATTTTTATTAAAATTTCTCACTATAATAATTTAATTTACTAAATTTGCCCATTCTGTCCTTTAAAAGATAATGTTCATTCTTATTTCCTGATACGATTCCTTTTTCTTTTTAATTTATTCAATCACGCGTGCTTAAAATCTGCAAAGTCAGCATTCTTCCCACGGTTCAGACCTGTAGGGATGACCCCTACCAGACTTTAAGTCTACACTTAATTTCCCTTGAAATCTCTCCATCCAGACCACGTGGTCTCTGATGTTTAAAGTGAAATTTCCCTGATATATAAATCAAAACAGAAAAGCGTTCTCTTTTGCTTTTACACTCATGCTGTCATAATCTGTATCCAACGGCGGAATTGTGTAATTTCCGCCATGTGGAAATGGTCACTCTCTCCGCTAAAATAAAAATAGTTCTGTGAAACTGCAATTGACTTCGCCTGTTCTTATAACTTTAATTCAATAGTATTATTTAAAAGAAAGTTGTCACACACACACACACACGTAATGTATTTAAATACTTGAGGACATTTTATCGTTACGTTGATGACAGTTATAAACAATATTTAATCAATGAAGAATGCGAGTCACCTTCAAGTTCAAATATTCTTCACTTTATGTAAAAGCTGCGCAAGGTCGGGTGGCCGGGCCGAATAATAAAGAAATCGTTACATTTTAGCAGTTTAACCGCAGTACCTGCTGCAATGGCGAGACAATAAAAAGTGCTTTATATTTCAGAGGATCCCATTATACAATAGGGAAATTCATAAGAAACATCATGGAACAAGTGATACAGGATTAGAGATTCTGGGAAAATATCATAATAGACAAAGAGTTTGATAGGGATTATTTTGGCAGATTTATGATCGTGGGAACGCGAATTTAACCAGTTTTATGAGCGCGTGATCTAATAAATAAAAGGATATTTTGGAAGGGGACTAGGAAATAAGAATGAACTCTTTACTTTTGAATGAAGGGAACGGGATAGAATCGAAAATTAGATTATTATTAAGAGAAGTTATTAAATTTAAGTTAAAACATTACACACACACACATATATATATATATTTCTCACGTTAAAAACTACCACTACCTTCCCCTTTCGAGTAGCGGGAAGTGACTAATCGTCTCCAGTTCCATCAACAAAATGAACATTTTGCCTTTAATCATGGAAAAGTATATTTTATTGAATTATATGTATTGGTACGAAATATAATTTTTAAAAATTGCGTCAATCTATCTTGGAACCATTTACTTCTGTTTCCTATATATTAGGTTTGCTGCAGACAAACTGCTGATATTTGATCCCCACTTCGCATTCCCTTCCCGCGTCTAGCAATGGATAACCTCACTCTTCAGTTAGTTATGCATGCATTGTGCACCTCCCACTAAATCAAGACAGCTAGTGCGCTTTTTAAAATGTGCTGAATTTTGTAATTGTTTCTGGACAAGAATGCTGAAGAAAAGTTTTTTGACGTTAGTTGAGTAAATGTACTGATATATATATATTCCCATAAGAATGAGATCTGGCACGAACGACTCGCTGTAAAATGTTCCTTGATGCTTTTATATACAATGAAATGTGAATTTTTTTTTCGGACGACACAGCTCCGCGGTCCACGTGCGATCTTCGGGTCGCCGGCTGGCCAGGTCTGATTTGGAGCAACAGATTTAAGACTTTCGAAAAACTACAGACAAAAAAATTTTGCTTTTTTTTTGTCTGTAGTTTACTTTTTTTTTTTTTTTTTTTTTTTTTTCTTCTTTGCTCTTCATGGGAATCATGCTGCCTAGTTCTTAGAACTCGGTAGCATGATGTGGACCCAAAAATGAGACTTGATTTATTGAAAGTTTTGAAATCTGAGTGAAATCAAAAGAATGAGTTCATTTAAACATGTCTGGTTTTGGATTGAAAGGCGAAAATTTAATCATACTTAAGCCTAGAATAGCTATTCTAGAGTGATTTTCAACTATTACTGGTTTATTAAGGGCATCGTGGAGAAAAGCTATGTGTTTGCTTGTAATGATAAATATCAAGTTTTGAATTATTTCAAAACTTAGGAAATGTATTGGGAAAGATGAAAAAATATTTAAAGGATAATAGTCATTTCGTTGCTTTGAGTTAGAACCCCATGCTGACGAATGTAGAAGTTTTACAAAATGTGCTTTTTTCAATAAGAACCTATGCTAGTTGTAAGATAATCAAAGGTGCTGATATAAGTTCAATTTGTTTGTTTACGTCACACAAGAAGCAACACGAGGGCTACTGGTGATGGACCTCTCTATTTTGAGCCTCGGTCAAGTGACGAGGACGGCACCTGAGCTGGAAACCCCTCTCATAATTTACACAATTTGCCAATAGGAGGAATTTGAGCCTCGACAGATTTAAAGGGCATCAGCTTCGGCTATATCACTGTTTTTAATAGGTATCAAGACTCAAACCTAACTCGAAGAAAACTGCTGGCCGCGAAATCGCGGCCACTTAAAAGTAGGGAAGGACAAAAAAGAAACAAAATAAACCCGGTTTTAGAGTTGTATAAGGGGGCGGGGTAGACACACAAACATAAAATTCGAAATTTTAGCCCCAGAATAACAAACTTTCAATCTTTTTGAGTGAATTTGGACAAAAAAAAAAAAATTTTATTAAAACAAATTTTTTTTTTTTTTAATTTTTTTTTTTTTTTTTTTTTTTTTTTTTTTTTTTTTTTTTTTTTTTTGAAATGTTGTTATACTACATAACTTTCTTCATAAGAATAATGTTACACATTTTTTTCCAACTAAACCGAAGTATTTCGAGAAATCCAAAATTATCTGAGATAATTCCACGAAAGAAATGTGGCTTGTTTAAAAAAAAAATCAAACGTGATAATTTGCTTTTTGTTTGATGTTTGGTTGGTATTGCATGAAAAATTTGATTTTAATGGGGTACTAAAAGTTTTAATACATATATCTTTTTTCTTTCTTTTTGACAGTATACAACTGAGCAGAGTTTATAATTTATTGGGAATCGATGTTGGATCTCCAATTTTGTTCGGAGGAGAGAATTGCATAAAATTTGAAATTTAATGGGGAATCGCAAGTCTTATTAAAGATGTTTTTATTATTATTATTATTATTATTATTATAGTACATTTAAGCTAGGGTTGTAATTTATGGGGTAACCAATATTTGACTTTCAATTTTCTCTTTCTTTCTTTCTCTTTTTTTTTTTGAAACGTTGGAAGGATTTGAAATTTTAATTTTAATAGTTTTTATGAATTAGGATTTAAACATTTTTTTTTTCTTTTCTTTTTGACGGTGTTCGAACATTTGAGCAGGGATTGTATACAATATAATTAATGCATGATAAAATATTTGGTTAATAATAAATTGAAAGATGCTGAGGTATTTTTGGTTGGAGTTTTTTTTTTTTTTTTTAAGTTATGAATATAATTCCTCTCCTAAAATATCACTTGTCTCACATTTATTCTACCTTCTACGGATTTCTTTTATTGAATCCACAGGAACAAATAAACATTATTAAAAAAATTTACCCCTTTACTAATTGATTTTTCGAATCGCTCTTCGAATATGAGAAGATTTAAATTTCATTAAAAAAACCATTTGGTTTTTTTTAAATCATAAAGTATTTTCTTTTTACTTTGAGGCAAAGTAGTAATCTAATTACTAATAGTTTTACTGTCTCTTTGTTTCAAAAGACGTATTCATTGATCTTAAATTATATAGGGAACAGAATATTAGCATATAGATCAGAATTGGAAGGTGGCTGTATTGAGAACGAGATATTTTCCAATAATGAAAAATAAATCAACAAATTTATGAAAAAATAAATCTGATGTTCTATTAATATTTGCATTAAAATTTCTTCTAGAAATTTTACTTTGAATTCTAAGTGATTGATACTTTAGAAGGAAAAGATAAAAAACCGTTGATAAGAAACTGATAAATACTTTGGATCTTCAAAATAAGAAATAATAATAAACGATAAATTAGATAAAATCCTCATTTTTTTTTAAATTGTTTAATTTTGCTTATACATAGTTATTATAACTAAATGACAAGTCTTGGGGGGAAATCAGAAATATTTTCACACTGAAAATGTAACATTTTAGGCTAAGGTATTTAATTTTGTCCTCTCCTTCTTTTTTTAATAAAAATTCTCTCTCCTGACTTGCAATTCATGTTATAACTTAAGCCTTAAAATATAGATGGCAGCACCAACATTACATTTAAGCCTTGTCGGTGTTTCGGTTACCGCTCTGCGGTGGTGTTTGTTATGAAACTGTCAGTGACAGTGATCAAAAACCGCGTGTTCGAAGCACAGAATGGAGCACGGAAAATCATTCCTCGCGTTTGTGGTATTCATATGGATAATTCACGATGGACTATCACTAACCATTGAATCAGAAAAAGAATCTCATCCGTTTTCGAACACCCGAATATCTGCCGTAAGTACGAAATTTAATTTGTGTTCTCTTTTTTTTGAAAGTATATTTATAATATTCTTTAAAGCTCGAATAAAGTGTAAGGATTTGGAAAAAATAAAGGAGTCAAACAATTTCTCTTAATTGAAAATGAAGAAATACTTCGAATTTTTATTGTTCGATGTAAAAATGAACTTTCATATTATTTATTAAACGAGCCATTTGTGTATAATTTTATTTCAATCATATTATTTTGTTGCTTCCTTTATTCTTAATATTTGGAAAAAATGTATACTTGATTATGCTAAGGAAATAACAACTACTTCAACGTTTACAATAATTATATTGTGCATGTTATAATTGATAAATGTATTAAATATTTGTCTAATAATTATTTTATTATTGAAACATTAATTATGGTTATTAAGTTTTACATACTTAGGATATGTAATGTATTCTTAAAAAATTTGAATGAAAGGTTGTTTTTGAAGCAAAAAATAACATGAGAAAATTCTAATTATATTTACAACATATTTTTATAAGAAGAAACTTAAACATCGCGGCATATATATTTTTGAATCGGTTTGATTACTTTTATGAATAGTAGAATTTTTTTTCAACCCTTGAAAATACTTTTAATGTTCATAATATCACTAGAAAAGTGTAATAATAATAAAAAAAAATCTCTAGAAATGTCTTATTTATTAGTTTTATTTACTTACCCGCGTAATTTTATAAATTAAAGTTCTTTTTTTTAAGTCTAATATCTATACTCCCTTTTCTCCCATGGAATCAAACATCACTGATTTTTTTTGTTCCGACTATCATCAAATGGTGTTGAAGGAAAAGGATTAATATTTCATCAACAAAAATTTTTAAATAGGCAAACGACAAGTTTGATTAAATTCGAAGTATAATGATTTTTCATTGCTACTTTTTTTGACGAGTGATGGTATTTCTGAGTACATTTAGTATTACCAACGTGTTCCGCCATTTGTTAAAAGAAGCCAAAATAAATCTGACATTAATTAATAGGTTAATTTTGATTTGGCAGCAATTTATTATGAAATCAAAATTTTAATGCTGCTGCGAAAAACACTCCTCGTCATTTTACGACGAGTTGGCATCGTCCGTGAGAACTGGATTTATCATTTTATCAAGAAACAAAAAAACAAAAGAAAAAAAAACGAGTTGATTTCGGTGAATCTGTTTTTGAGAAAGCGAAGACGGTCTCCTCGATCGGACACATTCTGACAGCAATTTTTTGGGTTGCGAAGAGTGTCATGGACTTATTTGGAAAAGGAAAAACGAATACAGTATAATACTACAGCGATTACTACAGTGATTGTGTACCTTCACATTTCACATACCCAATCTCATTTTTCTCTCTTGATTCTCAATTTCCCCATTCTTAACACAAATATTTTTTGAACCACTCTCGTGTACCGATGAGACTCAAATAAACGAGTGCGCATGCGTTTTGTCACTGGTCAACAGAGTTTGAAAAAAAAATTATTTGGTTTGGTTTTATTGACGTCGCACTAGAAGCAACACGAGGGCTATTGGCATGCCCAAGGGAACTGAGCTCATCCAAATGGTTTCAAGCTACAAAGCGGCTCTTCGGGGGATAATCACCCCCCCCCCTCAACATTTATTGGCAATAACAATTTTTTTTTACAATGGCGGCAATTCTCGACATACTTCGAAATTTTGAGCCTTGATCAAGTAACGAGGACGACACCTGAGCTGTCATCTCCCGCTCCAAACTTCTACACCTCGCCAATGGAAGGACTTTCAGTCTCGACAGATTTCCCGAACATTAGCCCCGTTTGCACGACTGGTCTTTGTTGACATCAGGGCTCGAACTCACGACTTGCGAAAATCGCCGGAAACGAGTCCACGACCGGGGCCACTAGGGTACCGCGATCACTATTTCGAAGTGCAGCGAATCACAAAATTTTGATAAATTAGATGAAAAATTGTTTTTATTGACAGGGAGAACCGTATTAAAATTGCCAATTTGAATACAAATAACTATCTACTTTTTAAAATTATTTTTAATATTTTATAATTATAATTTTTCTTAACGATTGCCATAAGGTTTTCTTTTCGCCCCATAAACGGTTATACCCTAAAAGACTTCTCGCGTTCTTCTAAGAGGTACGCGTACCACCGATTAAGAACCACTACTCCAGGAAAATTGAATTATTGTTGTCAGAAAAGTTTGGTCGGAACATATAATGACTCCACATGTCTAAGTAAGGGTCGCTCCTCCCTAAAATCTGTTCGAAAATGTTTAATAAAAGCATTTATTTTAAGACTCCATTCAGTTGGGAAAATACTAAGTGAGTTATTCGATTAAATTTTTACAGATGTTTCACCACAGCTGGTTTTGTAAACGTGGGGAAGAATCGATTGTTGCACAACTTTTTTAGTTAAACGAGAGATTTTATTTTACAGCAATACATATATTTTTTTTATATACTCGAATATAATGTTAAATTAAATCTTCCCACATTTTATCGGATCGTATTTTGTAACAAAGAAGTCTTATGTAAAAAATAAATTCAGTCTGTTTGAATGGACACTATTCTGTCCCATTCAACCTTTAATAGGTACTTGGCGCGGTACAAGGAAGTGAGTGAAGCGTTGCATTCAATTCACAGGGAGGAGACACGAAATGTCACAATGATAAATGATAGAAAAGCATTCGAATAAGCACTATTGTTTTTTCACAGTTATCGTATCCGTTCTAGTAATTGCAAATTTACCGCCTTTTCCCGTTATCGGTAATTCGGTAAAATTTCAAACAAAACCGGTAAGATTAAGGTGACCAGACATCCCGCTTTTAGCGGTACAGTCCCGATTCTTAACAATTTATCCCGCGTCCCTCGGGGTTTTAAAAAAATCCCGATTTTTTTAAAAAAATGTACAACAAGCAAGGAAACGGCTTGAGAACGAGAAGGGAATGTACGGTTTTCGGCTTCCTTGTAGCTATTTCACCAGGATATGAGCTTCACATTATTTTTGTAAATTTTATAATGTTACACTTTAATAATAAAAATAATTGTTGAGAACTGATTATCAGGAACTGCTTGTCAAAGTGCGCCTTGATCAGTTGCTAGAATACGACCACCGTTGTTTGGACTTAATGAACAGTGGCATTTTTTGGCATTGGCAGCGACGAAAACATTTTGTAGCTGTGAAATGAAGAGAGAACACTTTGTACTCTTCCACAGATTTTATTCTTAAGGCGACATGTTCCGCTAACAATATAGCACCATTTGGAACATTGTTGCAAAGGAATTACATCTTATACAAAAATTGGAAAAGGAGGGAAATTTAAGAGAGGAGAAGGGTTAAGCTGTAAGGAGTTTGCTGGTCGTCCACGAAGTAACGCCTTCGCATATTTAGTTTTGTAACTGTCTCTCATGCGATACACATCGTACTGCGTGCTAGTTTCACGTATGTCAACAAATAAGCTATTCAGATGATTTATGTTTGTAATTTATTTAGGTATCAAAGGCAGGTATTTTTTAGATACGAAATTTTTAATCAAGACCGCCCCCCTGTCAATGGTGTCCTGCTTTTCGAATGTTAAAATCTGGTCACCTTAGGTAAAATGGTAAATTACTGGGAATTCCTTAAACCGTGAATAGTTATTAGACATTTATTTTTCTTGTAGATTGTGATAAAAGTATATGAAAATAGTTGATTGTCACGATCGCATCTGATACTTTGATTTAACCGAGCAACCACTGTTTAAACTAGGTCTGGCCTACTCGCGGACCACATGGGACCCGCCAGGTGTCAACCTGTGGCCCGCGGAGCTGAGTCATCTGTGAACAAAGATTTAAACTTTTATTGTGCATAAAGTACCAAAGGACATTTCAGCATAAGTCGTTCGAATCATACCCTACTACCATGTGAATATAACTATCTGACTCCTCAATTTATATCAAAATTTTTCTATAATCTTGTTCAGAAACAATTACAAAGCTCGTTTTAAGAAGCTCGCGAGCCATCTGGTGCGATTGGGCAATACACAATGTATAACTAACCAGAAAACTTACTGAAGAGCTCTGGTGTGCATTACTAAATGTAGAGAGGGAATGCGACACGCTGAGCATGCGCAATAGCTGCAGCCATGCAGCCAGTCTGTCTGCAACAAGCCTAATATATTTGACGCAGAAGTGTATTGTTCCTTCAGAATGACTGCTCGGTGTCTTTTGATCGCTAACAATTCAGCGCCTGCATTACGTTGTAACTGAAGGACAGTTTTTGAAATTTTTTTTCGTGTAAATATATTTAGCTCAATAAAAAGAAATTTCCCTTAATTAAAAGCAGAATGTTCTTGATATCTCTAATGAGGTTCGGGAGGATTTGTCACTTCCTGCGACTGTAAAGGGGAAAGAAGTAGTTGTTTTTAACACATCGATCAATAACTCCCGAGTCTAACATTGAAAACAACATTTTTTTTGCAAATTATTTTTTTTTTCATCAACATAACACCTTTTGTTAATCACCTTTTAGGGTGATACAATCGTTCCAACGCTTTTCCAAATTTTTTTTTTTTCCCCCTCAAAAAAAATTTTTTTTTTCGCAAGAAATCTTTTTTGTTGCGAGTAAATAGCGATAAACAGCTTTCTGAATCATCGACTCGTTGCTGTTTTTGTTCCATCGAAAGCAATCGCGGCACCCACTTGGAAAAAACCTTTTTCATGCTCAATTTTTCATGAAGGATAGTAAATACACTTCCATATGATATCTGTGTCATCTCAGCAATCTCACGGAGCTTCACTTTACGATCTTTCATTATAATTTTTGTCACTTCACTCACATTTTCCGGTGTAACGGCTTCCACAGGTCTACCCGAGCGTTCCGCGTCATTTGTGTCGGTACGACCACGTTTAAACTCGGCAAACCACCGACAAATCGTTGCTTTTGATGGACAAGAGTCCGGGTAACATTTTTCAATCCATTGTTTCGCTTGCACGGTGTTTTTACCTATTAAAAAACAATGTTTTATCAGAACACAAAACTCGGTTTTTTCCATTTTTTAAACAAACTACAAAATGACTTTACTCCAACCTCGATAACTCAGCTGTTTCTGGTCCGATCGACTTAAAATTTTGACACGTTTCAAGCAAGGGTTAGTACTCTTGAAAGACCTGGTTACTGGTTTACTACGAGCGCCATCTCTGGGTTAGTCTCGGGAGTTATTGATTGATGTGTTATTGTGAGAATTTGAATCGGCATCGAATTCATCACTTGCAAGCGCACACTTACGTGTATATATATATATATATATATACTTCTGGCATTGATAAGATCAATCTGTGAAATTTTCAATGAAATTAATCGCCAAAATCAAATCGATATTGAACCCCCAAATCGCCAAATTTGGCGTGCACCAGATACTTCACTTTCATCATACAAACAGTAACGCTACAGAACGGAATTCATTCTGAACACTCTTTAAACACTCCCGACACTAACAAGAACAAAATATGAAATTGTCACTGAAACAGATCGAGTCATGTTTGCTGGCCCACACATACGATCAGTGTCTTTTTAACTTCTCTTTGAGAAACAACACGAAGGCTATGGGTGACGAACTTCATAATTTTGAGCCACACTCAAGTGGTCATGAGATGGAACTCCAGTCTCCCAATTTCCACACCACGCCAACGCTAAGACCTTGAGCCTTGACACATTTGGCGTGAACCAGCCCCCTAACCCTTTAAATGACACGTAAAATTCCTAAAAGGCTTCAATATATCAATAAAAATTAAGAGGCCTAAATGACAGCTATTTATGTAGATTTGCTTGGTTTCAGGAAGTCGAAAATTGCAGTAATTAGCATCATGAAGAAGATGTCTTGAGTTCTACAATGACTACCTTCGAAAGGTCAGGGAACGCTAATAGAAATGTATAACTCTGGTCGGTGACTATGTACAGAAGTCTCAAGAATAATTATTAAAAATTAAGTTCCTGTCTGAATTGTTTTTAGTTATTGTTAAACTTTTACGAAATCCGGGGGAAAAATTAAAACTTTTCGATACTGTAGGCTACTTCAGTCTACGCATCTTGAAGCCAAACAGATCAATATGAACAGCTGTGATTTACAAAATTATTCACATAAGGACCAACTAATATGCAGAATTAATTTTATTCAGATTTCTTGGCGATTTTTTAAAAATAATTTTAAGTTTACGATGTCCTCTAGTATTCTGATGACTGCAAAAGAAATTTCGAAATACCATGACACTAATACATTTCTCGTCATAATGCAAAATATTATTACCCTCACGATGACAGTTTGGTTTGAAAACGAAAATGTATGGTTTCACGGTACATCCAACACATAATGATGCAAACGGCAATAACAGCGAAGTCACGATAGCAATCTACAAAAGCTACTACCATCGGTTGCCATTCACGTCGTCCGCGAGATGATTAGATTAGTTTTTATTAACGTCGCACTAGAAGCAACACGGTGACTATTGGCGACGAACCTTGTCATTTTGAGCCTTGTTCAAGTGACGAGGACGACACCAGAGCTGTCACCCCCTCTCTTAACTTCCACACCACGCCTTCGGGAGGACTTTGGCCCCGACAGATTTTACTCGCATCAGCCTCGACTACACGGTGGGTCTTTAGCGGCCACGGATCGAACCCGTGACTGAACGAAAACCGCCGGCCACGAATCAGAAACCATGACCACTAGGCTACCGCGGCCACTTGATTTTGTGTAAGTGAAGTTCTAAGTTAAGTAAAGCTTTGAGTAAGAGTAAAGCTAAGTTTTTTAAAGTTTTTTTCAGTTAAGTAAGCAAGTTTAAGTAGAGTATGTCATCGCTAAATGGTTATGTCAGAAAGAAATGAATTAAAGTGATGGCTTATACTTTAATTAACTTGACAAAAAGGTAAAGATCTGTTCCACTGTTTTTAAAGATTATATGCTAATCAGGAGTAAGGAATTCATGGTATCTTTGGAAGTATCAAGTGCAGACTTTTAAATGAATTCTGATTAAACATTACAAAATTTCATTTTTTAATTAACTATTTTTTTTTCATTTACATTCATTATATTTTTATACATTTTTATATGCCAATAAAATAATATTATATTGATTAAAAGCTACAATTAATCATAGATATAAATTGGAAATATTAATTTAAGATTTACATGAGCAATATATTCTAATAAAAAGAGCTCCTTCTTTAGGTAGGTATAGGCATCATGAACCCTAGGCACCCTAGTGATTATTTTCTTTCCTATCTTTTGTAAACGGGGATTCAAAAAAAATTCGAGACTATAACTTTTCCAGCCGAAGAGACCAACTTCGCCTCATTTCGAGCAGATTCACCGGAATCAATTAATTGCTTTGATTGTAGCTTAGTTTCCGGTGTTTAATGAAGATTCCGAGTCCCATTCACGAAGACAACTTGACGTGAGAGCAATAAAATTTTGATCTGGAAGAAAATCAAGACTAACCTATGAATCAGTGTCAAATACGTTTTGGCTCCGTTTAACAGATAGCAGCACACAATGGTGGCACCAATTTGATTAGAAACGTCATATATCATTAGAAACAGATATTTTTTTGACATTATATGTATTGAATTGAATTTCAACTCGGTTGATAAGACTCCAATAAAGAAAACAATACTTGATCTCAACTTCTCCTCAATGTACATCTAAGTCGCAAACTTTTTACTGGATTACCCCTGGCCATGACTAAAAGTGTACCCCAAATATAGGATGCTCTAAAAGGTCCATTTTCAAATTCTCTCTCTTTCTTTTTGAGTGAAAGCTTACATTTGTTTCTAACATATTTCGAATCCGGCTAGACTGTTGATTGACATGCAGTTTGCAATGTGCTGCTCATTGTTTTTGATGCCTCGATCTGCAAAATCGAACTCGAACAATTATTCTGTTAGAACATTCTTTATTACCAATTTCAGAATCAAGTACGTTTTAATGGGACGTTCTATCACATTTTTACTCCTCCAAAGACGAAAGTGAGGAATAAAGTGGAAAGTAATGCTTGTTAAATCGAATTAAATTGAATAACCATCACGTACATAAAGTTGAAGGAAGGATTTGGGAAGTATCTTAAATATCCTGCCACATTTGAAACATTTACTCTCGCAGAAAATCCATCAAGTGTCAATATCATATTTTGACGTCACCAGCAGGTATAAATTAACGTATTTTATTTTACTACAGTGACGTATTTCCTCCATTATTTATTACTTACAACCATCTTAAAGTCTTATAAAATAGTCTGTAAAACTCCAATTGAACAAATTCAAGAGAAACACGACACAGTTTATTGAGAATATCCCATATCTCTTTTTCGAATGCCTTTTAATTCAATCAATCCTAGTTTATGTTTTAATAATAATGTCTGAGCTTACCGAATCACTCATTAAGATTCTAGCACTTCTCGAATAAAGCAGATTCACTAACAACATAAACGATTAATTACAATGCTTCACAATCAAAATGTACCATTATCTTCTGTCTCCCTTTCCTTTCAATGCTGTTTCACTTATATATCACTCTATTTCTGATTCAATTCACTGCATTTTTTTTTTTTTTTTTTTTTTTTTTTGTGTCTTCACATAATTTACCTCATCACGTTTCAATTGGTTGGGGAAAAATTGTAATTTTACGCAATTCAAATTATTAAACTTACAAAAAATTACTTACCTGAGATTAGTGAAGAGAAAATCGTGAATAGATAGCCCAACGCTACACTTCGTATTTTTACTTTCGTTTTCTTATAAATGTTTTCAATTTTTTTTTATCTTCTAATCCAGATGTCCTCAATTTTTTTTTGGAAAAGCCAAATCATAAAATTTTTAGTCTCGGTATACCAGGAAGCAAACTCGAAGATATATTTTTACAGTTTACAAAGAAACAGGAAAAGTAATTTTGGATTAGGAAGTGTTATTTTTTTACATATAACATTTCTATACGCATGCTGAAAACGGAATAAAATATTTTCCTTTGCTAATAAACATGCAGCAGGTTCTGTTTGGCGTTTCTTTGTGCTTTATGAGGGTGGTTCATGTTTTCCCCTCACTCTCAGATCACACCTAAAAGACGCTTTTCTTGGAAATAATTCATTTAATTATTATCTTCGTGATTGTAACAGGAAGCCGCAAAATATTCCACTGACTTCAGCGTCACTGGTCTTTTTTCTCTTCCTTACCTTACTACAAAACCGCCTAGTCTTTTCTCTTACACCGGGTACACCCTCTAGCACAAGGTGACCAGACGTCGGGACTTTCTTAAGATCCCGCGGGGCGCAGGATAAATTGTTAAAAATCGGGACTGTCCCAATTTAATCGTTTCTTTCCCTATTTTTAACTCCCCCCCCCCCCCCCCCCGGGATCTTAAGAAAGTCCCGATTTTTAGAAAGAATGCATGACAAGCTAGGGAACGACGGGAGAACGGGAAGGGAATATACGATTTTCGGCTTCCATGTAGCTATTTCACCATGATATGAGCTTCATATTTTTGTAAATTTTATAATGTTACACTTTAATAATAAAAATAATTGTTGAAAACTGATTATCAGGAACTGCTTATCAAAGTTCGCCTTGATCATTTGTCAGTTCACCATTGTTTAGACTTAATGAACAGTGACATTTTTCGGCATTGGCAGAGACGAAAACATTTCGTAACTGTAAAATGAAGAGATAACACTTTGTACACTTCCACCAATTTTATTCTTATGGAGATATTTTCCACTAGTGATCTAGCACCATTTGGAACATTGTTGCAAAGGAATTACATCTCGTACAACAATTGCAAACGGAGGGGAATTTTAGAGAGGAGAAGGGTCAGGGTGTGAGGAGTTTGTTGGTCGTCCACGAAGTAACGCCTTCGCATATTGAGTTTTGTAACCGTCTCTCGTACGATACACATCGTACTGCGTGCCAGTGCTAGTTAAACAAATGATGCCAACAAATAAGCTATTCAGATGATTTATGTTTGTAAATTATTTAGGTACCAAAGGTAGGTATTTTTTAGGTACCAAATTTTTAATCATGACCGTTCCCCCCGTTAATGGTGTCCCGCTTTTCGAATGTTAAAATCTGGTCACCTTACTCTAGCAGAATCGCCACACGCTACAGAACGGGTTAAATTGGATACTAATGCGATTAATGTAATTGTTTTTACTGAAATAATATTTCATCCCACTGGAGATGGAAATTTGCTTTTCCTACGAGTAAAATGTTTTGCAAATGGTCGTCTGCTAATATAATAGTTATAATTTTATGAACTTCATTTCCAAAAAATGCTCTTTCGCATTGTAACTTCTCCCAAATACAGATATAAATTCCCGAGGATATAATTTTGATTGACCGTATTCATTTTTTCAAACATACTTAAAGAATTGGGTTGGATTCATTTCTTTTTTAAACATCAGTTTGAGTTATATCATCACTTTGCAAATCAGTCTCTTCCAATCGAAGATATAATGGAAGCTCCCATTGTGGAGCCAAATAGATTATGATTATGGAAACGTCTTTTGTTCTTGCATCAAGGTCTTGAAAGGGCTATCGTAGCCTTTTCATGTTAACCAATTCGCTTACTAATATTTTTGCCGTAGTCGACTCTATATTTATTCTTTATTTTTAAGAAGATAAGTCTTAAGAAAATTAAAAGAAATAGAATTTGAAGAAAAGGGAATCTAAATTTCTTTTCAGAGAGATATTTCTTAAGGTACGCCATTCTTCTGCATAATTGGAGAAATCTCCAAAAGCAATTATTTATAACTCGCGTTTTTTAAACATTTTTTTTAAATAAATCGAATGTGTTTTACAACATTCAATATATCGAATTCTCAGCTTTCTAATGGTCTGTAGCATGACTGCATCTGTTGATGGAAAGAAGGATACTCTAAGAAGAAGCTACATCAGCTCAGTCCGTCTCACAGTCGGCAACGTAATAATGAACTTGAAATGTATGGCCGGCTGTGTAAGCCAATGGGTTAAAACAGTATTAATCCGCGGATAATATATGTATCGTACCAACGGATAAAACAATATCAACTGCGGACCATAGTTTGCTGATCCATGTTCTAGACTGTCAATGAAAATAGATTTTTTCCCCTTCACATATCAGAATTGAAACGTCATAACCAAACGTCAGGCGTCCAATTGAGTTAAAATTTTGCACACACGTATATATATTTAATCGTATAGTTTCAGATTAAAAGAATGAAGTAAAAGTAAAATGGATTTTTTTTTTAAATCAAGCTTTTATTTAAAGACAGGCTAAAAGTGTAAAAATTAATACATGACATTTAAGCTTCAATACTTCTTTTGATATCATTTATAAGGAAGTAGCTATGGGAGATATTTAATGTATCGATAATTATATAGGTATCTCAATTAAGCGGCTTAAGTTTTATGAATTATATATTATTTTCTTACGTTTAAAAATATTTTAATATCCCTTAGTCCATCTTGAAATAAGAAAACTGATTTTTTTTTTTTAAAAAAATATTTTTATTAAGGCTCCCGTCTATCGACCATTTTGATTTTGTGAATGTAATGTCGATTCCATGGATTTCACATTACCGTCCTCAAATCTTAACCGTTTAATCTATTTGAATGCAAAAACGTGCATGCGAAACAGTAACAAATAATATTAAAAAAAAAAAAAAAAAAAATTCAAGTCAATTCCAACAAAGAAATTTTTTATTTTAGTTACTTCTTATTAAATAATTACAATTAATAGAAATATGTATATACATATGACAGAATCACAATATTAAGTGGCAAAATAAATTCATCCGGTAAATTAAATGGTTGGAATGCAGTTTAGCCCAACCACCTTTGGCGACAGGAATGATGTGGCGGTATTTTGCCAAATGTGGCTACCCTGTCCGCTTCGCGGATTTAACGTTCAACCAAAAAAAGTCGCCAAGTTTGGCAATTTTTGAAATCGCGCCAAGTGGTTGAGCTAAACTGCATTTTTACCAACTAAATTTAATTAATGAATTAATATTTGAAAAAATTGTATTAACATTAAATGTCATCCACTACAATTTTAAAAAAATGTATTTGAACTGGAGTGGATGAACAAAAAGTATTTTATTAACGATTGAAAATTTGAACAAGATATATATAGGGAGAGTGTGAACTAATAGTAGGAATTTAATAATAAAAAATGATGAAGGTTTTTGCAAAATTATTTTTCTTCTCCAATTTTTGAAAACATTTTAGAACATTTTTTAAAAGATCAGAAACCCACAAACGAATAAATAAAATAGAGGTAAAAATATTTTTATAAAAATCGGAGAACAAAATTGTAATTTTGCAAAAACCTTCATTATTTTCTGCTCTTTCGTATGCACCTTTTTACATTCAAATAGGTCAAATAGTTTAAGGTTTGAGAGGGACAGTAGAAATTCCATAGGATCAACATTATTCACGAAATCAAAACGGCCGGTAGACGGGAGCCTTAAGTGTTCATTTCCGTAAGATCAGTTTTGCAAGAGTGGAGAGATACGAAGGAGGTTAATGTTTGCTTCCGTCGTAACGTTTTCTGTTCTCGTCTCGTTTGCTGTGATGCTTCGTTATCCTTTTTATCTCCCGATCCTTCTGCATGACGTAACTGACTCGATAAAAAGTTGATGCGGAAAAATAAGTAGTTCCAAAATACTCTACACGCTGTCTTTCCACTTGACTACGACTCCTGAAGAAACATTCATGAGACCACTTGAAGGAGCCGGAACATGCTTCGGATATGTTTCAATGAATCATCTCCTCGCCACTCGAGATGTGAAACAAATGTTATGTAATGTTAGCTGCCATATGGGATGTCCGTGAGAGATAAAGATTGAAAAACGACCCGAATATCAAGGGAAAGTGACACAAAACCTCATCTGATAAAAAGAACCGCGAAAGTCGTTTGGGATGTGGTTGTTAAGTGCGGCAGTGATGTCAATCTGTTCAAGTAATCGTAGAACATTTGGCGCGGAAATGAAGACCGGTTGTGGACACTTTCCTACATCCTTGGTTTGGAATTGTAACGATTTGTTTATTTGTCTGTTTATCACTTGAACGTTATATTCATGTAATGTACGAGGAACAAAAATTACAGTTGTTTGCTGGGTAATGGTAGTTTTTTTTTTATTATTATTAACGTCGCATTAGAAGCTATACGAGGGATATTGGCAGAATACCCAAGGGGACCGAGCTCACCCAAAGGGTTTAGAGCTGCAAACAGCCCCCCCCGGGAAACATTCACCCCCGCTCTCAGCATTTATTGACAAACTAACATAAGATTTACATAATTTTTAAATAAAGTACATAAATAAAATGTACAAGGTACTTGCACAACAAAAAATATACATGACAGAACACAAGAAGCAGTTGAAATTTTCTTGCAGAAATAAGATACACAACAGGTTAAATAGCACAATACAAAAACGTCCACAAATTCGTAAACAAAAATGAAGTGTTAGGCAAAGATGTGAACATATATACAAGACATACAATTATAGCTACATGGTAAGGGATGATAAAAATATTGAGAAATATAATAAAAGTTTGAAACAATTAATAAATTTGTTGGGTAATTTTACGAGCCGTAAGTATACAGGATTTAAGCTTAGAATGTAAGTAGGGATTTTCACACACGGACCTCAGCCAAATAGGTTTCGCTTCAACAACAGGACATTTTAAATGAAAATCTCTGGTAAAAGGGCCAGAGAAAACGTAGTGGTCAGCATCTCCAACAGAGCCACAGAGACATAAATTTGTACTTTTTAAATTAAAACGATTTAAATAAGAAATGAAGGGACCATGACCGGTTAAGAAGCTGGTATTGGCTATTGGCGATGGACCTTAGTAATTTTGAACCTTGGTCAAGCGATGAGAACGACACTTGAGCTGGCACCTCCTCTCCTAACTTCCACACCACGCCATCAGAAGGACTTTGAGCATCGACAGGTTTAACGGGCATTGGCCCCGGCTACGCCCGATTAAGGCTCGAACGCTTGACTCGACGAAAACCACTCGAGAGAGTGCGCGACCACAAAAACATCTTTTATAGGGATACAAGTAACCCTCCTCTCTTTGTCTTTATATACTGACCCAGAGGAATATTTGGGAGACAGTAAAGATTTTTCTATTCTTTTAACAGGAATTGATTCAGATTGAATCGTTTTTCTCTTACTGACGAAATTATTTAAGTCTGAGGGGAAAAAAGTTTTATTTTCTCAACGCTTAGAACATCTAACAGTATAATAAAAGAATATTATTCTGAAATATATTTTTTAATTCCTCAAAAAATTCTTAGGGGTGATTATGTCCCTTGCCCCCCCCCCCCTTTGGGTACGCCACTGCCTTTGTGGGTACACTGAAAAAGAAATTCCTGCAGAATTCTATCCAACAAAATTGATTTATGAGGACCGATTGTTTGATTTTCTCAATTTTTTTTAAATAATATTTTTTAAAGACTTGTTTAATGTTTTTAAAATTATATTTTACACTTTGAAATTGTTTTGACTTTCCTTTCATATTCATTTCTACTTAACAGCTCTATTCTGTGATGGCGGCGTGAATGAAATACGCCAGTCATTTTTTTTTTTTACATCTTTTAGCAAATTTTCTCGAAATGATTAGTTTGATAATTTTTTTTTCAGCCAAAAATCATCAGCATAAGTTCTTTCTGAATGAGTGAGTGAGTGAGTGATAATGAAGTTTATTAGCGCAAGAGACAGATGTGGCCATACTGCGCCAAATAAGTAAATCTGTGATCTAGACGTTAAAACAATGAAAATAGATTGGTCGACAAGAAAGGTCAAGTGAGAAAGTAAAGTTTATTGGAGCAAGAGCCAGATATGGCTATGATGCGCCAAACAAGATTTAACTGTGGTCTAGACGTGAAGAAATTGAAGAAAAGACACAAATTGGTTGACAAGAAGGAGAGTCGAAAATAGAGAAGGTTCGCTAGGGTAACCCGGGGACGCGTCAGCGTCACCTGTATTTACCAAAGACAGTAAATTCCATAGGAAAGAAAAAGATCACTAGGATGCCTCTGAGACGTGATGCCCGCATTTTCCTAAAGAAAGCAAGTCCCTGAGGTCCCCTGATATAATCCCCAAGAGCAGGGTGCCCGGCTATACCCCAGACGTTGGGTACCCATTTTAGTCGCCCTTTACGACATGTATGAGCTACAGTGGGACTATTCTGTCATTCCCGATCACCAAAGTCTTTCTGAAAATTTGATTAAATAACTCAAAAAATGGATTGGTGTACACAGTACGCCTTCAGGCAAAATTCTACTATCAAAACGACCCGACAATAAAGGATTAAAATACAGAAGATATATAATTGAGGTTAAAAAGGGAAATTTTATTTCTGGAAAATTGTTTCGCAAAATCTCGAAAATCTGCTCTCTTAATGAGAGAATAAGAATTGTATGACATAAGTGATCACAATTATAATACTGAATTAAAAAATGTTTATAAGAAGATAGAATGGGGAATATGTTTAAAAATGAAGGGGGAACTACAGGACACAGCTTAGAATTACTAATGCGTGAATAGTTAGAGTGTTGAGAAGTAGCGGAACTTTAGTTAGCAAAGTAATAATGTTAAACTGTGTATTTCTATTTTGCATTTCCCCTTCTGTTAAAAAGATTTAAATGTAGCTTAAAATTTTTTTCTTCATCTGAATTTCGTCTAATTTATATATATATATATATCAGATCTATGAGGTGGTAATGGTGAAATTTTATGGCGCAAGAGCCAGATGAGGCCATGCTGCGCCAAACAAGGTGTAGTTGGGAGTGAGTTAGTGAATGTAAAATTTATTGGAGCAAGAGCCACATATGGCTATGCTGCGCCAAACAAGATTTAACTAAGGTGTCTAGACGTGAAGAAATTGAAAAAAGACAAAAATTGGTTGACAAGTCGAAAACAGAGAAGGATCGCTAGGGTTAACCTGGGGACGCGTCATCCTTGTTTACTAAAGACAGTAAACTTCATGAGAAAGAAATGATCTCTCAGGTTCCTCGGGTTCGTATAGCCCGTACTTACCTGAAGTAGGTAAGCCCCTGAGGGCAAAGGTGTAGCTGTGATCTAGACATCTGAATGAGTGATTAAGTGATAGTATTTGTAATGGCGCAAAAACCAGATGTAAGCATGCTGTGCCAAACAAAGTGAGTAAGCTAGTATAAAGCTAGTAAAATTTAAAACTGTGATCTAAACGTGAGAAAAAACTGGAAAAAAAAAAGGTTAAATTTTTGTTGACAAGAAGGAGGATCGAAAATAGAGAAGGATCGCTAGGATATCCCGGGAGTGCGTCACCCTTGTTTACCAAAGACAATAAACCTTATCGGAAGGGGGAAAGATCACTGGGGTGCCTCGGGGTCACGATGCCCGGACTTACCTGAAGAAGGCAAGTCCCTGAGGTCCCCTGATATAACCCCCAGGGGTAGAGTGCCTGGCTATACCTCAAACGCTGGGTACCCATATTAGTCGCCTTTTACGACATGCATGAGCTACAGTGGAACTTTTCTTTCACACCGGTCACCACATGGGTGTAAAAAATCTATGGTACGATAAGTTTAGAAAAAAAAATGTGTTGATATTAATTCCAGTAATATGTAGATATCACATTTCCTTGAGATATATTTGGAGAAAAGAATATAGTCATTTAGTAACAAACTTGATATGAAAATCAATCAAACGTTGAGATGTAATGACTGCGAAAATTCATTCTGAAAAGGATCACTTTGATAACTGAGATACATATCGGATCAGGAAACGATTAATAAGTTGATTCATGAAATTCTTTTTACCGTTTGTTGAAATATTATTTTCATTGATAAAAAGTTTCTGCTATCAAAAGGCAGTTGTTCAAAAAAGCATAACAGATTCTTTTAAGTAAGCAACACGAATGTCCGAGATTCAGGCGAAATAATACATAAACCATGTTATTTATTTTTAATAAAGGCTCTATATATTTGATTCGCTCAAGAATATAATAATGCAATATTAATCTTATTTCAATATTGCACTGGAAAACATTACTATTGATATTAATCTCGACAATTGTTTTTTATCATTGAATTCTCAAATATACTTAAATGTCTTCTTTTTTGTTTGTCTGTCCAATATATATAAATTTCTTCTTTGTAAATCACTTATAGTGGCCGCGGTAGCCTAGTGGTCATGGTCGCGGACTCGCGGTCGGCATTTTTCGTCGAGTCGGGGGTTCGAATCTGTGATACCATAAAAAACCCGCCGTGTAGTCAAGGTTTATGCACGTTAACTTCAGGCAAGTACGGGTATCATGACCCCGAGGCACCTTAGTGATCTTTTTCTTTCCCATGGGGTTTACCGTCTTTGGTAAACACGGGTGACGCACTCCCGGAATACCCTAGCGATCCTTCTCTATTTTCGACCTTCCTTCTTGTCAACCATTTTTACCCTTTTTTCAACTTCACGTCCAGACCACAGTTTAATCTTGTTTGGCACAGCATAGCCATATCTGGCTCTTGCGCCAATAAACTTTACATTCATTCATTATGCACGTTAAATCTGTCGAGGCTGAAAGTCCAATCCTCCCATTGGCGTGGTGTGAAAATTAGGAGAGGGGGTGCCAGCTCAGGAGTCGCCCTCGTCACTTGACCGAGGTTCAAAATTACGAGGTCCGTCGCCAATAGCCCTAGTGTTATTCTAGTGCGACGTTCAAAAAACCAACCAACCTGTAAATCAGTTGTAAAAGGTCTTCGTTGAAAATCCACATAGGAAAAATGATAAAATTGTATTATTGTTATTGGTGCTAATAAAAATGTAAGCTGCTCTTTTCTTTGAATCTATGGTCTGATGATTAGTTATGATATATTTTTGTGAGGAATTTGCAGAACACATTAAATTTTTTGAAGAAAACTTTAAAGGCTTTTTTTTTTTGTTCGACTCGCAATGTAAGACTAAATCTTCACAAATATGTAATATTTTTTATTTATTAAATTTAAGAAATTATTCTCTGTTTTTCAGATTTTTTTGTTTGTTTTTGTTTTTTGGATATTGTTTTGAGTTATTGCTAAAATTAGGAAACAAACGATTTCGAGGAATATTAAAGGAATGCACAAAGTCGCAACCAAGTGGTTGGGCTAAATTGTATTTTCACCAATTAAATTTAGTTAAGGAATTAATATTTGAAAAAACTGTATTAACATCAAGTATCATCCACTAGAAGTTTAAAAAAAATGAATTTGAACTTGAGTGGATGAATATAAAAAATATTTTATTAACGATTGTAAATTTGAACAAGATATATATAAGGAGAGTGTGAGCTAATAGTAGGAATTTAAAAAAAAATAATGGAAAAAAAAAAAAAAAACTGTATCACACGTGTTAAGGAAATTAGCAAAACCAATTTCAATTATTATTATTTTTTATTTATCTTGCCGAAGATCAATGTTTCTTCCACAAATGCGGTATTCGAAAAGAAAAAAAAATTATTAATTGAGAGTATCAATCGTTATTTAGAGAGATAAACTATTTCTTGGAGTCGTTTATATGTGGACAGTTGAGTACCAGTTCAGATGTCGACTTCGTCTTTTGACGGTGGTTCAAAAATGTCAAAGCCTACTGGCTATAGTTAAAGAACCTCATGTCGTACAACATAGGTACCGCGCGGGGGGGGGGAATATTTAATAAACCGCCAATCAGCCATTTTCATTCAAAACAATTCATCGGCATGACATTTGAAAGTCGCTTTCCAAATGAAGGTCAAGTTCAAACTAAAATAATGCCTTTTTGTTGAGCAATTTGTACTCTTCCCCTCTTGTGGCTTACATTTGGATTCCTAACTAGCCTCCAATTGTATTCCCTGACCATTTAAATGAGCATCTAAATTTCAGTATTTATGTTCAAAAGGTGTCACTTTGCGGCACCTAAAAACGCGAATGCTTCCATGCAACTCGTTATCTGCAATGATACCAAGAAGTGGACTCGTAAAATTAGCATTCGGAAGAAAATTATTCAAAATGTGTGATAAAATTCAAAAGATATAGGACTGGTATCCAGGTCGTAAATTTTGAAAGGAATGTTTGATAATTTGATCCGAGAAGGAAGACTAATAGATAACCCTGAATATCTAAAGCTATTTTTTAAAAAAGTTATTCGTCGCCGGTTTTATTATTTGTTTTTTAGTATTTAATTCAAGCTTTGCTTTTCGGAACGGCTATACTTTCGACAGGTTTTATTTTTTATAGTTATACATATAGATTGTTATTCTATTTCGAATTCTTACCTTTTAGTAAGTAACACCTATCTAATTTGTATATCTTTCCTTCTTTTCTGTTCATGAAATCGAAAATTTGAAGATGAATATGTAATTTTAGTTCGGAGAAAATTACAAATTCACATCACATATATCACAAAAACCAAATATTGCTATTTTTTTTATAATTCTATGCAGCAAGAGTAGACATTGTCTAATTGGCACTTGAAATTAAAACATTGCTAAAATATCACGAAAAGTAAAAGATTAGTTTAGTTAATTTATTAACGTCGCACTAGAAGCAACACGAGGGTTATTGGTGACGGACCTCGTAATTTTGAACCACTGTCAAGTGAAGAGGACGACACCTGAGTAAATATCTTACATTAAATTTTGAATAATCACATACGGGTAACTTTTTCTTGAGAGTGTAACAAATAATTCACAAAAGAAATAAATAGTTCTAAATAAGAAATATATACCTTTTTTTTTAAACAAGTTTTCCAATATTATTTTTCCGCGGATATAGCGATGGATGTGTACGTGTGTGTGTGATATAGCTATTTTTACAACTCAGAAATTTCATAGTATTTCAGAAATTTCCTCTCACACACGCACGATCTCTAGAGTTACTTTAATTATTTTCAAAATTTCCATGCGTTATTTCGATTATTATTATTCAGGAAGAAATTTTACTGATACACCATCAAACCCTTTCACCAAGAATCAGTTTTTTTTAGGGTCACTCGCAAAATTTGGTTATATCTTTCACGGATTTATAGGGGGAGATAGAAACATCGATTTAGAGAGCAGCTTCGAATCCAGTCACTAAGAATCAGTTATTTTTTCAGAGCCATTCGTGTACCTCAGATATATCTTTCACGAATTCGTAGGGGGGGGGGGGCTTAGCACAATTTAATAAACACGATTTAGAGCGCATCTTTGAATCCGTACACCAAGAATCAACTTTATTACAAGTAAATATGTTACTTCAGAATAGGTGCTTCAAGGTTCCAGATTTTTATCCCACTGCCGTCTGTAACTATGGCAACAGCAGTTGAGAATGGACATCACTTTCCCTCCCCCACTTCGTTTTATTTTCGTAAAAAAATTTCTAATGAAAATTAAATTTTGAGTTTTGACAGTTAGTTTTTGTTTTTTTAAAAAAAGTTTGCATCATTAAATTATTTGTTTAAAATCTGTATAACATTTTAGAAATATTGTTAACATGTAAATAAAAACATTTAATTTTCTTTCACCTTTATGTAACGGTACTAAACAACTCGTTGGAATTTTTTAAATAAAACAAATTTGTTTACGCATAGGTATTACATTGATATTTAATCAGGATATGTTTTAATAGTTTATATACTTTCATTTAAAAAAAAATTTATCATTTTGTAAAAAAAGAAAAACGTTATTTGTAGACATTTAAAATAAACTTTACATTTAACATAAAGCACGTCCAAACGCAAAGAAATTCAGACCTTAACTGAAGTGTTGAAAATAAATGCAGTGGTGTTGATACATTAGTCGTTACCATGGTAACCGACGAAGAGAAACGAAAATGAGTGACCTTGGCACGTTTATCCTAAAGTAACAGTCTATAACTATAGTACTGCTCGCGTATCTCCTAGACACACACATCTTTCGCAAATTCATAGGGGTACACGCAGCATAGTTTGAAAGTTACTAACTGACTTAGAGCTATTCGAAACGTAAAGTAAACCGTAGAATGTTTTCATTCCGTTCCACAAATCTCTGAATGCGGACATGATTAATGCCTCATCATTATTTGTAAAGGACACGATCTAGACATGCAATTTTGGTCCATCTGCGCAAATAGAAATAAATCAAAGAAAGCATTCGTCAAGGTTAAAGGAAAACGGGTCGTTAGCTTTCTGCGGTATTGCAATAACAAAACGAAACTCGCATCAAAACACGAAACTGAACGGAATTTTTCGTGATAATATAGCTTGATAAAGATGATAATGCATTAATTTTTGAATAATTACTTTTAAGTTTTTGTGAGAAACTAAATGCATACATTAAATTAAAAGTTTATTTTATCATTTATGAATAAATGGATTACTTCATTGTGGATGGTTTGACGCGCCAATTATTTTTTTTTTTCTTCTTTTAATTACAATTTTTAATACTTTCCTGAGAATATTTGAAGAATATTCAACAATGTATGAGGATGTGATTATTTATTAACGTGGCACTGAGAAGCAACGCGAGGACTATAGGCAACATGTTCATCAGTTCGAACGTAACTTGTAGCTTTGTGTACATTAGTAACACAAAGTTAATTTTTTATCCTTATAAATATATTACCAGAAGCAAGTTGAATTGTTCTTAATATTGTTGGCAAAGATAAAATTGAAAGTGATTTATCTTCTTTTTTCAATTCATGTTTAATTTCGAAATTATATAAAATTCTTTAATATAGTTATAAATGGGTCTTTTATCGAGCACGTTTTGTCTAAATGTATTCACATTTTTGATCGATGATTTGTATTTTTTTTCCTTCTTAATATTCCACTTATATATTAAATGTGTATTCTACGAAAGTCAATTGAGAGAGCTGCCGAACATGAATTCCAATTGAGCTTCCAAACTTTTGTGGGAATTTGTAGAACATTTGGAGAAGGATGGATCATTATAGGTCAAGCAATCTCTTATGTAATAATCTTTCAACTAATCGAGAATCAATAATTAAGTACCTCTGTGTATAATTTTTGTTTAATTGAAGAAAATCGAATCCTAAAAAATAATGCTCAATCCTTGGAATAAAGCATATTTTTTAGTTCAAGGATGTAGTTTTGAAAAAGATTTTTTTTTTCATGGATTTGCTGACCGTGTATAAACGTCACTCTTAGTAGTGTGAATGTGGTTATTTATTAACGTCGCACTAGAAGCAACACGAGGGCTATTGGTGACGGACCTCGTAATTTTGAACCTCGGTCGAGTGACGAGAGTGACACCTGAGCTTGCACCTCCCTCTTCAAACTTCCACACCACTCCATTGGGAGGACTTGGAACCTCGAACCAATTTAACGTGCATCAGGTCCTCTACAAGGTGGGACTTTAACGGCATCAATGCTTGAACCTACGACCCTTCGAAAGCGACCATGAGTACGCAACCGTGACCACTAGACTGCCGCGTTCACAACGTCACTCTTAGAGGCACCACGAAGGCCTATGGTGACGGACTTCGTGATTTTGAGCCACTGTCAAGCGACGAGGGTGATACCTCAGCTGAAACCCAACTTGACTTTTACAACGCTCCAAATTGAGTAGTTTGTCCGCAACAGATTTAAAGTAAATTAGTCTCGTCCCTAGATGGATTTTTGTGGAATCAAGACTCGAACCAACATTTTTTTTATGAATTAGAAGTGCTTTAGTTGATTCAAACGCATTACATTTGAAGAATACTTGTTTATTTGTGCAATTAATAATGTCATATCGATGCAACCATATTGCAACTCTTCTTTCATTACGTAATGGGACTTTTAATGATTTACAAACAGCTAATGACCTCGGCTTGGTGAAAAGAGACAATAACTCAATATTTACAACAATCATATCACTATTATTGATAGATTACTGTATTAATAAAATTTACAGGGTATTTTGAAACTCATAGGCAAAAATTTAGGGGTGATAGAAAACATCTAAATAAGCAATTTTCATCCTTTCAATGCATAGGCGGACAGCAAGTGATGAACCTATAGATGACGCTGTAACGGAAAGCATAAAGTGCGAGTTTTCTTACACATCGTTCATTTTTACCATGAATTTCACGTCTCCATGACCTTTTCCTGATTATTGTACATCCCTATGTCTCCCAAAATCCACGGTAGAAATGATGATGTGTATGGGCATGCTGTGGATGCTTGAACTTGATCGTGGTTCAAAGTAGCGAGATCCGCGGCCAATATCTTCCGCGTTGCTTCTAAATACGACCTTAATAATCAATCATTTAAAAGCCTGTTCATAAAATCAAAAGCTTCCCCTTGATTTCAGACATAAATCATTCATACCATCTGATGGGTACTTATCACATCTAATTAAAATTATTTTCTTAAATAATCATTTATTAATTAAAGACAGAAAAACGATTTCTTTCGTCCCATGCGTTGAATCAGACAAAAGTGTCAGCTAGCGGCCAAAAAAGAGTATATATGAAAATAAACTATTTTATATATCTTATACTTTTTTTTAGAAAGTACTTTGTTTCGTATAATTAGAATTTAAGTACCTTCAAAATAGGATAATTTCAAGAATTAAAACAACATTAATTGCAGAAACATTTTTTTTTTGTTTTCGTTCATTCATTATTTCGGAAACGCTTAGAATTTAAAAACCTTCTCCTCTTGTCGGGTCAGCAACACTCCACACGAAACAATCGGAGCCTTCATCGTCTCCCGACCTGAAAATGAATAACTTCTTGGCAAGCTCTACAGAATATCCCGAGCTCTTCTTTTTATAGAATCTGTCATAATTGCATCACAATCTGTTAGAACGTTCGTTTGACTGCGGCCTTCCCCCTCTTCTCTTCGTGTTCACGTGACATCACATGAAATAGGTCTTGAATAGCGAAAAGAGAGGGAAAAATGAGTAAATAAAGGAGGAGACAGTAACAAAAAAAATTTGATATGGGTCGACAACCCTAAGATAGTAGACAGATCTAAAGCATTTCTGTGTAAATAATACGTTGGCGAATTCCAGTGATTTCTTGGAAATGAACTGAAGCATTAGATCGTGCAAACTTTTTTATTTTTGTTTCTGGGATCTTGAATTGTTTAACTCTGCTACTTATTACACCTGATATAAGACTACGCTTTGTTTTAAACAATGCCTTTCCCCTCAATCGGAATTGAGTATTAAATATTCACAAAGGTTTTTTTTTTTTTTATTGATGTTTTAAATATATTTTTCTCAATATATTTTGGCATATTTGTGTTTAAAAAAAGACAATTTCAAAGAGAGAGCTCGAGATATTTGAATGTTCGTAAGATTTGAACAACCTCAAATAGCGTTATCTAATTTCGAATTATTTTAGCGTTTTTCGTGCAAAAATGTGCATGTATTAACATGCTCTTGTAAAATTGTATTGCGTTTTCAAGTAGTAGTATCATATAACTGAGAAAATATATGCTGGATTAAAAATGAAAAGAAGGATTTCTGTTTTGCTATTTGCCATTTCAAATTAGGAAGTATCGCAAAATTTATTAATTCTTTTTACAACGTTTTTATGTATTTCCCTTGGTGTGTGTGTGTCAGTGTGTCATCAAATTTTCGATCGTTAATTTAACCAACTTCCCATCAAGCTAGAGCTCTGAAACTTTGGGAATCGTTCTTATTAGCCTAACAATGCAATATTTAGACATTTGCGATAAGTTTTAACTAATTTTCGATCGTTAATTTAACCAACTTACCATCAAGCTAGAGCTCTGAAACTTTGGGAATCGTTCTTACTCGCCTAACAATGCAATATTTAGACATTTGCGATAAGTTTTAACTAATTTTTCAATAATTATTTTTAATAAACTTTGCCACCATATAAAAACGTTGTTTTTAAAAACGTTGATTTTTTTTTTTATCTCGAATTATTAATGCTTTCGTCTATACCGGCCATTTTTATTTCCGGAACGTAAAGTTAATCCTATGGAATTTATGTTTTCCTTCTCAAATCTAGGCTATTTTATCGATTTGAATCTTAAATAGATAAAATAGTCTAGATTTGAGGACGGTAGTAGAAATTCTATAGATTGACTACACATGTACGAAATCAAAATGGCAGGTAGATGAGAGCTTTAAGAGGTTTCAGTATCCTTAAACTCTTAAAAATTTCGATTTTTTGAAAAAAAACCTATAGAACCCCCTTTTTTTCTGAACGTTTTGATGCCAAAAGTTTAGTAAATCTCATAAAGTTATTGAGGAAAATCGAAATTTTGTTCAAATAATTTTTTTTTATTTTTCAGTTTTAACATTTTTTTTCTCAAAATAAATAAAACTTATGAGCGCATTATACAAGACGTAGCTACTAAATAACGAGACTGTCACTGCAAAACATTTTATTTTGATACCATACATATTTACTTATTATCATCTACAATATACACCCCTTCTCTATCCTCACAACGTTCCTCGCGAATCTTCCAATGTGTAAAACAGTGCTGGAAGTCTGTCAGTTCCTTCAGGACGCGTGCCGCTTTCTCTTTCACAGCTTCAGCGGATTCGTATCTCGTTCCTTTTAATGCAAATTTCTCCTTAAGAAACAGATAGAAGTCGCATGGCTCAAGAACCGGCGAATAAGGTGGATGGCCTAATACTGGGATGCTCTACTTGGCTAGAAATCTCTTAACAGACAATGTGGAATGAGACGGCGCATTGTCTTGGGAAAAAAAATTTACCGTACGGATTCTTTGTCAATTCCTACACGAAACGTCTGAATATAACTACTAATGCCGAGTGCGTACGTCATTTGAAATGCTTTGAATACAGATTAAGTTTCATTTTCATCTAATGTAACTCCATAAGTTATTTCGAAAGAGTTCACCAATATTAATTCACATTTTTCGCCTGATGCGAATTATGCTTAACTTTTGGTAAAATCTAGTTTAAATAAATTTTTCGAGTCTCCTTTTAAATTTGTAACTTTTTTTCTACTGCAACAGGAACAAAAATATTTTCCAGATCTATGGCAGCAATTTTTAATAAGAAATTAGCTTTTAAATTTATATTATAAGTCGTCTTTCTAAATCTGAAATAAAACATGTGGCTTTGGAAAAGGAGATATTACATTACGCAGTGCAAAGCATCACCGTACATAATTTCTGTTTTGTCAGAACCAAATACGGACACATTTGTGTTTAATGTTTGGCAACAGTCTTTGCTGTAATTAATCTCCCAAAGAAAGTCATGTTCATCAAAATAAAAAATAGAAATATGAAACTAAAAATGAACCTGCTTACAAATCTGCTGCTGATAACAAAGAATTTATTGTTCAATGGCGAAAAAGAATTTAAATCTTGTTAAGTAAATGTAAATTGATTTTAAATATACTATTTCAAATTAAGAAATATTATTAATTTTAAGATATTACTTAAAAATGTCATTAATTATTACTATTTTGTATTTTGAAAATTATTTTCAATTTCTGTTCTTTTTTTTAAATGAAACAAATACAAAAGTAATTAAAAACATGCAACAAATGTAGGAGGTCTATAAAGTAGTGTAGTAGCCACTAAGTGGACCATTTTTAGATGTACGAAAATTGTACAAACTCTGAAATTTTCATTAGAGACCAAAAATATTATAAAGTAAGCTGTTATTTCTAATTTCAAAGATTTCTTAGAAAATTTCGTATGTCACCACTTCATAATAAAATTATTTCCTTTCTTCTGATTAGAAAATGCATTTTTGAAGACAAGTGATTCCAAGGCAAAGAAATTTTTGCTTCAATATTTATAAGACTTTGTATTATATACGTTATTGATTCTATTTATTCAAAATTATTATAAATATTATTGAAACATCAGTGCCTTTGTGAGTGTTAAAAATTATAATTTGATTAATACAGAGGTCGGCGAATTGTTTTTGGAAAGGGCTATATCGTTACATATTTTAGGTTTAAAGGACCAGACAAGCAAACGTGAACATATTGTTACGAATCCACGATGACACTTCTCTGCAACGTTTCTCTTGTAAAGGAAAAAAGACATTAACAGAAATTTCATCAGTCATCCAAAGAAAGTTTGATCAATGACCCCTTAACCCGTTCAAGACCGGCGAAAGGAGAAAGAACCGCTTCCCCAGGCCTGCGTGCTCTGAAAGTGTTCGCACGCACTGGACCGGGATTAAAAAAATAATTGCGAATTTTAAAGGAAATATATTCATTTTGATGAAAAAAAATTACTATAGTTACAGAAATAATAGCAATAAAAATGACAAAAAATATTCAATTTAAGAGTATTTAAAATATAGGTGAAATATTAGAGAACTGAACACAAAAAATATAAAATAAATGAAATAAAATTACTGAATAATACTTAAAACTTTTGAAGCTTATGATACATTTCGAAACATTTCAAAATTTCCCAGTGATCCAACAGCAAATAATAATAATAATAAAAACTCGGAATCCAAAGCGGGAATTGAAGGTCAATACTCTGTGGAATGGTAATTGAAAATATAACGGACTTCAACCACCATTCAGTTACCGTTAAAAATTTAAATAAAACATTCCAATTTGAAATCACACCAGTGTGATCATGGGCCCGGTGGCACGCAAACACTCGTCACAAATACAATACTGTGGGCCGTGAAGGGAGAATTCCGCGATCACGTTCATGTGATCACGGTCCTGAACGGGTCAACCTCAGCGACAAATTTGGAGTCCATTTCAGTGATTTGACGGAAAGCTTGACAGCAAAACGAAGATTTCAGAAAGTGCTGGAATTTTGGCAAAAATTCGACTGAGCAGAAAGTTAATGAATTTTTTTGAATTTTTCTTGTAACTCAGTACTGGCCAGAATGGCTATAAAAGGGAGATATGTGAAACGCCATGGAGTCGATTGGTTGTGGTCGGCGATGGTTGGGTAGATCTGCAGAGGAATTTATCAGGAACTATCCATGACTGAACTGGAAATGAAGAATATTATTTTGAGATTTGTTTGTTGTTTGAGATTTTATTATTTGTTAGATATATTTTATTATTTGTTAGATATATTTTATTATTTGTTAGATATATTTTATTATTTGTTAGATATATTTTATTATTTGTTAGATATATTATTGAGTTTATTATTAGATTGTTTGTTATTTGAGATTAGTTTGTAGTGTAAACTATAAAAAGTTGATGAGCTGATTTTAATTACAAGGGGTATCTGACATAAAATTTATATATACTTAGTAACACAAAAAGAGAATAAAATATTTCAATATATTAATAAATGTGTCATAGAATTGGTTAAATTTTGCATTTTTGATAATATTTTGTCATATAAAAATTCTAAATTAGTTCTCCGGAGCAGTAAAGTTTTTTGCAAAGAATCTTCCATTAATAATAATCTGTATTGAAACTTTACATGCAGCATTTTCGAATTGGTAAATTCTCTTAAATTCATTTTTCACATTGGTAAAGTACTCTCAAATACAGGTATATATCCCGAGCGTATGATTTTAATTAGCAGTATCTAGTTTCCGAAAGATATTTATAGAATTGGATTAGATCCCTTTCTTTAAACATCATTGTTATCGTGTCATCACATTTCGCACATCATTCACTTGCAATTGAAGGCATGGCGGAATCTCCTCAATTGTTCTGTCAAATGGATTTTGAAATATGGAGACATCTTTTGCACTTGCATCAAGATAGAAAAACACTGTTGCAATTTTTCTTGATGCAATTTTTTTCACGGAAAAACAATAATAGCATACGGGCCGAAATGAAATAGACGGCGTATCGTATTTTACTGACCTTTGTTTTAGAACACTGAAAGCGAGCCAGGACTGCACAAAACGTGACGAAGAACTGCCAAAATAATTTCAACCTTTTGTCGAGCGTTCGCAGTAGTTTGAAAATACCTCTAAATTTTTATGATGATAAACTGCATTCATTTCATAAACATATTTTTTTTTCAGCGGGAGAATGACACTTGTTTATTGTTTTGTCAATTTGTTGGTAATGAGATTTTTTTGATTGATTTTATTGAATTATGAGGGATGTAGAACGACAAAGGTTATTCCTTTGTAATGAGAATACTCGTCATTGTAACTTAAATTTTTTTTATTTATCCTAGATGAGAAGTAATGTTCAATTTTCGCACGAATATACGCAGGGAAAATAGATCCTAGATATTTTAACGATGGATACCTAGATATTTAATATTTAAAATCGTAACAAAGGCTAATTTTTCTCTTCAACTAACTCCTGGGGTTTCTTTCTGATTTTATATTTAAGTTCCAAGCTTCTTCCCAATCAAATGGAATGTAGTGAAAATTAAGAAAACTTCGGAAGTGGAGTGATTAGATATTCTGAAGTCGTATAAAAGCGGCAGGGAATTGAATTGAAGTTAATTAAGGTTAAGGAAAAAAGAAGAGTGTTGGTGTGATGTGCGCAGAAGTTTTCTAGCGTGTATAGCGGATCAGGAGAGATCATGACCCAACGCTGTCGGAATAATAATAGGAGGTACTCGCATCATATTCTAGTAAGCGTATTCCTTGATAAATTATAGAACTTGACAAATCTCACGGATTAAGGAAATAAACTGTTTGAGAGCACACACCCTCTTAATAGAGGAGTTAATAAACAGATATTCTAGATAGAATCGACAATTTTATTTATTTGCACTGTGCTTGAAGTTAATTTGAAATTTAGGTCTTATAATTAGAATAAAATTTAAGATAACAGACGAGATAGGTAAAAGAAGGTCGTCACAAAACATGCGGCGAAAACGGAAAATCTTTAAGCTCATGAGTCTATAAAGTTTTTTTCAAAATATTTACTTACTATACTTTTAAAAATAGAGAGTGTTTTCATTTTATTCTACACATATTGTGTAAAATAAAGTAGCACCTAAAATCTCTGTAAGTCAGAAGGATTGGATTCATTAAATAGTATGGTTTTTTTTTCTCATTTCATGAAATCATTTAATTTTTCGAATTACACAAAAAATAATATGTTTCTTTGTGTTTTTCTAACTTACATTTGCGATGCATTCGGGTAATTATGAGCGTTGAAATTAATCTATTTTCTACATGATAAATTTCATTAATGATCGCAAGAGTTTCACGGTTTTGTTGACAAATGGGCAGGTTGGTCAATGGGAAAATGATTATTTATTATCATATTCTGCATCATACAGCTCTGAGAACTGTAGAATAAGATATCGATCAATATTTATGCGTTCCATCGACTAGACACGATATTTGTAAGCAACTGGCGTCGTTCAAATATTTTTTTTTTTCAAACGTGGATAAAACTAAGCAATAAATAGAAACTACATTCAAAAGAACCATTCAGATTGCGCAACTGTGTAGATTCCATGCTGATAGTTCTGATAAAAGAAGAGAAAATTTTTTTTTTATTAAAACATCACACGTAAAACGCTTCCTTATTCTTTTTTTTTTTTTTTGTTTTGTTTGTGAAATGAAGTGAAAGATGCCAGTAAGAATTTTAATCACATTCTTATCTTATTGTGCAATATTTTCAAGTCATTCTTAATAAAAGTCAATTTTTTGTCAAAAAAAATTTGAATAAAATAAGATAAGAGTTTTTTTTTTTTTTTTTTTTTTGGAATAAATGGGAATGACGTAAAATTAATTTAAATTTCTTCTAATTTGGTTTGGCAGATTGCAATATTTTTATGTTCTATATTATAACACCAAAATAAGGCAGAAATTTAAATTACACATACACACATATAGGAGTATGGTTTTCTATGTTATGTTAACCGGGGGGAACTTCGAGTATTTGCGTGTTATTTGGTGTTCATTTATTTTGATGATGATTTACAAGCATAATTCTGCATGGAAACAAGTAATTCAAACAGCAAAGCAGAAGTGGACAAAACATGCGCTTCTACGACAAGTAGAGGAACGAAAAGAGAAAGTGGCGAGCAAACTGCGAGTTTTTATGAAAGAAAAAAAAATGGAAATTTCCTAATGGATACTCGGGAGGATGGTCGGGAAGCAGTTTCTCGCGAATTCGATAGTGAAATTAGGAGTAGGCCTTAACATCAGAATATAGACTGCTGTTAAAAATGACAACATTGAAAAGAGAAAGGTTACTCGATTCATCAGCTCCCATATATATATATATATATATATATATATATATATATATATATATATATATATATATAATGAGGTATATAAGATAAAGAACTATAGGAAATACAGTTCATAAAGAAAAGTTAAGCATAAAATACCTTTATGTCATAAAATGTCAAATAAGCTAAAAAAAATGAGGACATTGAAAATTCAAAATGGATAAAAGTAATTTAAAATGCTGTCTTGTTTTGGATAAACGGGCGTGGTTAAACTGATATATATATATATGAGCCTCTCAGAAGCCAATGCGGTTAAGTCCAAAACACAAAAATTGAGAAAATTAATGTTTTTTGATACATTAGTTTTTAAAATTCTTGATTTATTAATTTAATTAGAAAAGTGTATAAAGTCTTTTTTCGAGGTGTAAACTCTGCAAAAAAACAAGATATGTACAGGATGTGTAAATAAAAACGTAAGTATTTATTGAAATAATGACAACATCTTTAAAATTTTAGGACTTATACCTTTTGGCCGCTGAAAAAAGATAAGAAATTTATGTAAAAATAATAAAGTAACATTTATTGTCATAAGTTTTATGTTTATTCATCATAACAAATATCATAAAATAAGAATAATTTAATTTTTATTTCAAAGTTTATGTAAAAAAATATTGATAAATGGTGGACTTATTCACAATGGCTTCTGAAATTATTATGCAATATATTCAGAAGCTATTAAAAAAAGGGCTGTCTAACCTAGAAAAAAATAACCAACGAGTAAATCCTTTAATAACTAAGAAGATTATTATTTATTTCATCAAAATTTCCAAAAATCAGAAAATATTAAAAAATGGACTTAACCGCATTGGCTTCTGAGCGGCTCATATAATCTTACGAAAGTACTTTATTTTCTTCCTTTTTTTAAAACTTTCTTTTACTTTATCCCAATAATCTATTTTAGTATTCCACTCAAATTACTTTTCCAACCAATGCCTCGTGTTGTAATTGTAGTTGTCGCTTAAAACGAGAAACTGCGAGGCAGGTTTTTTCTTTCCGAACCTCACACATATAAAAACTAACGAAATATTTTCCACGTTTCTCGCTTTCATTCGCTGTTTCGTCTATAAAGCACCACTGCTGTGTGTGTTGTGAGTGGGTGTGTGAAGTTTCACCACCGTATAATATATGTTATCCGTATTAAGATGCCCTCAAATTGTTAATAAAATACTTCTTTAATAAATAAAATCTTTCTTTATCGATAGTGTCAACACGACCATCAGAAACATAGTAGAGGATGTAGTTTTCTGCGCACACACGTATATATACACAATATGTAAAACCTTCCAAATGATACTCGGCTTCTTTATCCGCAAAATAATTGTTCACGAAGGTGATGGCCTCCTGAGTTGATGAGAATATCTGTCCTCGGAGAGCAATTTTTAGATTAGGGAACAAAAAGAAGTCTCTTGGGAATAAATCTGGTGAGTAAGGAGGGTAGTCAAGCAGTTCAAACCGTTATTCATAGATTTTCGCCTTGGCAACCGCTGAGGTGTGAGACGCAATGTATATTGGTGAAACAGAATCCCCCTCCTGCAGATATAGCCGTTTTTCCGTAATATCTTCAGCTTGTCAATTAATGATGCGTATTATGTTTCTATAACGGTTTTTCTCGTTTGAAGATAATCGATTCAGATAACTCCATGACTCCCCCCCTCTCAAAAAAAAAAAAAAAAAAAAACGCCCACGCTTTTACAACCGAAAAAACTGTTCTTGCTTTTTTTTTTTAAGAACCGATTCTAATTCGCAGTCTACTGTTTTTACTGTATTTTGTTTCTGGTGTATAAAGGTGTATCCAGGTTTTAACTACAGTAATTAATCGGCTCCAAAACTCTGATTTTTTTGCGCCTAAACTTCCCAAACAGAGCGTTGGAAATGTTCATTCGAACACGTTTTTGGTCTAATGTGAGAAAACTTGTTACTCAGCGCGTGGACAGCTTTCTTGTGCCTAAATCTTGATTCAATATGTGACAAACACGTTCTTTGGATATATTCATAGCCTCTGCTTTCTCTCTCACTTTAATTTGAGGTCGTCTAGCACCATTTGGTGAGCTTTGGTCATCAGTGGTTGTAGTATTTGCACGTCTCGAACGTACATCGTTTCCGAAGCTGGTACAGTCATTTAAATTCAGCTGCCCAAAATTTCTCGGTGATAAATTGATGCATTATCCCATACACAACAGCTAACTCATCTTTGATTTGCGTAGGCATATTGCCTTTCAATAACAAATATTTAATGGCATCTCGATACTCGATTTTTTTTCCATTTTTACAAAAACACTCACATCGACTCGCCTAAACGATAGTCAAACAACAACTGCGCGTCCAAAATGGCTGAAATTTTGGTGAGTACCTTTCAAAAGGTGGATAACCACATTTCATAGCTTTTATTGACGAGCGAGATCATCTTCATGTTTTGGTCGAAAACTTTTCAGACGAACCTCGTGAAACACACACACACACACACATATATACACATCTTGGCTTTCTACAGAGAAAATTTGTAAAAGGTGTCCAAACGAAGAACTTTTTAAGTAAAAACTCATAAAATACTTTGGATGTTTACATAAAAACCATAACTACGAAGATTATTAACGGAAATGTTATTTATATTAACTTCAGAGAAATTCAAAATTGTTTTTCTATGTTTTTAATTCAAAAAAAATTATACCGGACATTTATACACTAGCACTAGCTATTTATTTATTTATTTTTCTTTGAATATTTTAATAATTCCTTCAAAAATATAAATATTTTTAAGAACGAAACTGATGCCAATTTTAGCAACTAAATGAATCAAAGTAAATGATTCCGTGTTAAGAAAAAATCGAGTTAGTATTCGGATATTACAATTAAGGCAAATGATAAAAGTACAGATTAAATATATCTTTAGATAAATATCATTATTGTTGCCAGACCATTGAAATAAAAACCTAAAAAATAAATCGTCACATATTTATCTGCGCTCAACCAACTGGATAACAGAGTGCCTGGTTCGATGGGAATCGGCGATTGCTTTGACTGCTCTCGCACAGAACAAGCAGGTGTCGTATATCTGCGCCTCAACAGCTGAGTCATCGTGACTAACGACAGGCCATCAAAAGCCCCTTCCATCAGGTTTCTGCATCCGCTTCTCGCTGCCGTAAATATTTTCTTTGCCGTGCGAGACGAGGGAAAAGAGGTCACTAAGAACTTCGCCGGTCCTTGTTTTCTCTTCGGCAACAAAGGGGGGAAAATGTATTTGAGAAGAGCGGCATCATCAAATTATAGAGGACTACTACTGGATCCAAACGGAATTATACACTTAAACTGTGTAACAATTGTAGTTCCGTGGAGTAATGCATAACGGGAGTGAAATTATCGTGAGTGAATTAGATAATTATTTCTCGGCAAATTCAGCATGAAAATAACGAGGCTTGTGGTAAAGTAAATGAATGGAGCATGAATATTATAATTATAGAGCTCCGTTAATGATCAAGAAATGCTGAAAGAAATAGTTAAGCAGAGAGAAATTGAAAACAAAAATGACACACACATACAGAGAGAGAGAAAACAAAATATCAAGAAATTTAAAAAAATCTAGAAATTTTTGTATATATATAAATAATTTTAGCTTGTTTAATTAATTTTGATAATTCTTACATGAGTTATATTAATTTTACTTTAATTTTTTTAAATTATTTCTTCAATTAAGTAGTTTCTTAGACATTAATGTAGTGAATTTATAATTGATTTGATTAATTTGTTTATGACGTGGTATTTCGTGAATGATAATATTGATGTTTTGTTATTATGGTAAAGTTTTGCGGGCGATAGTAAAAATTCCATTGGATTAACATCACGTTCACGAAATCAAAATGGCCGGTAGACGGGAGCCTTAAGAAAAGAAAAAGAATAATTAAAATGTAAATTATTTTTAATTTTAATAATCATTACACAAAACAATCACGAAATTCATGTATTGCTTAAAAATTATTTCGCCAAAGAGAAAAATGCCATATATTATAAAAATTATTTCAGATATGAGAATTACTATGAAATTATAATGAAATATAAAGTGGTTATGATATTGTTTTTAGTTACAGAAAACAAAATCATGTAATCATTTTTCTGCATTCTTATAAGCCTTTTGATGGATTTTAGAAATATATTCTCGTAATGGTGAAGCGCTGAAATTGTGTAATTTTTATTTAAATTACGCGCATTAATTTAAAGCCAATTTTGTTGATTATAGTTCTAGCTTTGAATGATTTAAAGCGAATGAATAGAATGATTTAACAATTTTCCGGTACATCGTTTCGGAAACAATTACTTTATGGAACTAATTTAAGAACACTTAACGAATGAATTGCTCACTCGAGTCTCTGAATAAACTACTTAATATCTCTTTAACTTTTTTATTTTTAGAAAAGAAAATGATAGCCACATTAGTGTAAAAATGTAAAAATAGAAATTTCCTGATGTTTCGTAATGAAGTAGAACTTGGAGAGTTTTTAAGACACTGGCATCAATATTAAATGAGATTTTAACTATCTGGTTAGAACGTATTGTAATTAAATTATTTAAAATTATTGCATTTTTATTAAAGGTGAATAACAATTTTACGTTTGAATTTACAGTTTGGATTTTTTTTGCCTGTTCAATGCGTTGCGAAAAATGCTTGAACGTTACAACAGGGTTCCATTTCGCACTTTTCTTTCAGCTAAGTCTTTGAGATTTAAGTAAGATGTTGTAAGAGTTGAAAATCTCTCCCAAATATAGGAAACGTGACTTAATTAATTTAGAATAGAATTACTGAAGTGGAGTAAATAGAATTGAAGAGATTCTCATTCATTACAGCGCTTCTTGAACTTTGGATCACGACACCTAGCGGATTCGAAAAGCGAAATGTTGAAGTAGCGAAAATTTAAATAGGGTACGTTAATTTAAAGAAACATTATAGTCGCAATTTTTTCATAATTTTTAATGAAATATTTTACATTATCTGTGAAGCACAGTTATAAAAACGTAGCATTGGTTAAACTGAGATATAAAACATATTTACGAATTGAAAAAATACCACTTATTATAGCAGTGTTGCTTCGTAATTTCAGCATACGAGTATTTTGGAGTCGAAATATGACTGCAAATGCCTAATTCATCATGCCTTACCCACCCCTGATGAATTAGTCTATGCGCCGCTGAGACAGATGTGAAAATGCTCTTCTAGTCTAATCAGTTACTTATGTTTCGTGTAGATCGCAAGAAGAACTTAAGATTGAATTTTATTATTTTATTCTATTTCAATATTTAAGGCTCCCGTCTACCCGCCATTTTGATTTCGTGGACATAATGTTAATCCTATGGAATTTTGACTTAAATTCTCCCACCTTTATTATTTGATCTATTTGATTGCAATAAAGTGCATTTGAAAGAGCAAAAAATAAAGGTGGGAGAATTCAAGTCGTAATTCCATAGAATTAACATTAAGCTGATGAAATCAAAATGGCGGGTAGACGGGAGCCTTAATAAATGAGAAGTTTTTCTTTTACACTTTAAGGTAAAATTATTTTTCACCCTTAGATAAATGATTGAACTTCAAACTACAAAGGCAATGGCAAAGATTCTAGCGTGAATATTTCATTTTATTTAACAAAAAAAGTTTTTTTTATTGAAAATTAAATAAATTAGAATTTAAATTACTTATTTATTAATTTTTAAATTAGATTAGAATTCAACAATGTAATTTTTTCCAAGCTCGCTTAAGGTTATTAGAAAAGGGGATCGCTCGAAATTTTTAAGTGTGTTAGTAGGGTGATAACACTAAAAAGTTTAAGAACCACTGATTTATAAGTAGCGAAGAATTTAATATTGAATTTGGTGATAAAAAGAGAGAATGTAAGTTATCAACGAAGACATCAGAATCCTGTCTACTCTAAGTAAAGAGACACTTAATCAAGGATAATGATCATCTGCTAAGGTTTAGTGATTTCGGACTTTCATTGAAAGTTAACAAAGGACTCGAACGCGATTGGTTAGTATTTGTTAAACATCTAGTTAGAATATTAATCTTCAGATTCTGAAGCAGGTATGAATTAATCTCAGATTTGATTAGAAATATATATTTTATTTAGATTACTTTGAGATCCTAACAAACTAAATAAATTCCAGGTTGAGTTACTGTCTGGTTTGAATTAATTAGTGACTCTGTTGATTTTTAAATATCGATTAAGAATGGGAGGAGAAGGATGTAAGAATGGTCAG
>BMAW01075059.1:30451-56232 GCA_019974015.1 Nephila pilipes | reverse complement strand
AGATATAGTGCTCTTATAAGTTTTCATCTGAACTACTGACAACATTTTCAGCATTCTGGAGAGATGAGATGATGAAGTTGCTAGAGGATCATCATCGAACGACATTTCTTCATCAGATGAACTTTTTACAGGTGAATCACTGAGGTCCAAAAGGAGACTTTCGAAGTGTGACAAAGCCTATTTTGTTGTTAGACCCCATGTTTTAAGCATATCTGAAATGACATAGGCATTATTCAAATGGTTGAAAACATACATATTTTACAAACATTAGTAAATATATTCAAGCAAAAACAATATATACTCACTGACTATTTTACATAGCTCATGAAATGAAACAAATATATGATTAAAAATGAATAAAAATCGAAGATTTAAATTTATTTTCAAAATCATATTATAGATAAAACATTTATTTTTTCGATTCCTAAGCGAAAAAGTATATTCAATAGCTTCATAGAACCACAGTATGTAAAAGTAAGTTAAAACTAAGTACATTAGCAATTGGTACTTGGTTGCAACGATACTTAAAAGATCCACTTCAAAAACAAATGTTTTGAAAATAAAGTAAAATTGACCTACACATTTTCAATTTTACAAACAACAATATTTCTGAGAGCTTACAAAACAAGAAAAAAAATATACAGTGGACGTATCTATGAATATTGGGGTGGTTTACCACAGAAACTGTTACACATCACATTAAGAGATGACAGCTAAAATGAGACATAGAGAGGGAAAGTATTCTTTTTCAAGGATTTTTCAGCTTCATAGAACTGCTAATTCCATGTGTAAATGATAGAGATAATTTATTAGCATTAAACTTGAACCTTATCAATGGCAATTAATGAATAGAATTTTGTTAAAACCAAAATAATTATAGCAGTACTTTAAAGTACCTTTGGAGCCCAAAAGATTAACTGATACAATTATATCCATTTTCTATTCTTCATAAATGTAATTGAATTGAATAATTTGAATCGCTTATAAATCGCAGTCTTCTAAAACTAGGACTAAATTAGAGTGTGATTGTATTACCATTAATAAGTTACAGAAGATTTCAAGTTTAAATTTGTGGTCTTTTAGAATTTGCACCTGACAGATGAGAAAATCTCCTGACAACATTAAGATGTGTGATAAGTTTCACGCATGGCATTTGAAGCATTCTATTACTGATGATCATGACTTATCTGGATTTGAATACATCCTTCAAAAATGGAAGCCAATGTCTAAGTCACTCTGCTAATCGACAGTACGAAGGTTCAGTAGATTGAATACATTTTAATTAGAATAGAATAATTCCAGGAAATATTGAGTAATTGTGCGTCACACCAATGTGCCATATGAAAAATTATTTAATCAGTTTCATGTGCGATTCATGCTTAATTAATGAGAAATGACATAAAGTTATTAATTAGAATTGAATAATATGTTTAATATATTGTTCCTCGAATAATCATTTATACTGTCTTAGTTAATAAGCGTTGCACTAGAGCAACACGAGAACTACTGGAGTATAACCGTTTAATTTAGAGCCCCGGTCAAATGACAAAAGGGGCAGATACGCTTTAAATCCCTTTACTCAATTCTATATAACGCAAGTGGCCACGGTAACTGAATGATCTTGGTTGTGACTACATGCCGGGCTTTATTTCAGTCAAATGGTCCAAATCTTAATGACTCTGAAAAGGAGCCATGTATCTGATTCACATTAAATCAGTCGAGATTCGAAATTTTCGAATTTTTTCTTTGAAAATAGGTGAGTGGAGAAAAACACAGGTATCGTCCTCGTCACTCAATCAAGTTTCAAAATTAAGAGGTACTTCCCCAATAACTCCCATTTTGCTTGTTATAACGACATTAATAAGACCATCGAGGTTCAGTCTGGGTATCGGGTGCCCCTTGTCGATCAGCGACTTTTAGGGACGATAACGATTTAAATGTGACAATTTCATGTATGGTAAACCTAAAATTTGACGTTTTCATGACGTCACTATTTACATAACGCTACTTTCTTCTAAGTTGCTATGTTTTCACCACAATTGCCAAGGGGACCCGGATACCAGGATTTAACCGGCCATCGATCCCCCACACTTTACAATGTGTGAATGATAAATTAAAATGAGTCGTCCTTTGTTTAAACTGCTGCTGAAAATGCTACGCACAATTAATAACTAGGTGAATGATGAAAGAAATATTCTTTAACCCGTTCACTCCCAGCGTATCACATTAGATACGCAGCTAGAATGCCTGCTGCAGACCTACGTATCAATACAGATACGCTTGAAGAGAACGTAATATTTGATTTTTTTAAATATATTACATGTAATGGTACATCATTACACCATGGAATTTATTTAACAAATATAAGTATATAGTGTATTTTCTTAAAAGATATGATTTTCTTATGTAATAATTTTATGTAATTTTAAGTATAAAACATACAATTTTAGATTAAATCCTTTTTTCTTTTGTATATATTAAGTTTAATGCATTTTAAATAATATATGTAAAAATCAAAATATTCTAATGAATTGTCTATTTTAGCGGAATTTTATTCGCGAATGAGGCTTAATATCTAAAATCGTCTGGGCGCAGAGTGACACTCCGAGGTAAAAAGCAGCGAACCCAGAAAAGCACGTCTTTTTTCTCCCTTCAGTAGTGAAAGGGTTAAAATTACGGGAAAAGTGATATGCTCGTGTAAAATGGTCATAGAATAAAAAAAAATCCAATGAGAAAGAATGATAATAATCACTTTTATTTTCCAAAGAAACAGTTTTAACCTTTAAACACCGGCGGTACATATGTCGTACCAAAAAATTTTTTGTCTCTCGCTTCGGCTCTGGTACAACGTCTGTACCAAGCTATCTATAGACAAATTTTCCCTTTTTCAGAAAGGCTTTTACAACTTTCCCTTTCTTACGACTTTGCTTCAATATTGTCCGTAATTGCGGGGATATTTTCGCCAACGTTATCAGTTGTGTGCGAATTCTATCAATATGAATCTTTAGAAACAACCAAATTCGAAAAATACTCAATTAGATGACTTTGGCGCAGTCTATGATAGATAGAATTTCTTGTTCTTCGAATTTTAAAATGAATCTGAAATTGCTCGCAGAAAGTAGAAACTGAATTTGAGGAAAGATTTAGATGAAGAAATTTTATTGATAAACACCCAAAAATCTTATGGACTTGTTGAATGAGAAAAGAAATTGAACCACTTCAGTTGCAAAATCAGGTGATTACCACAAACATGTGAATATGTTGATTTAGGAGGACCGCAGGCATCCAAATTTATACTTTGTAAGCAAACTAGGAAATTGACAAAATTTTAGCCCCATCGATATTGTTGTGTTTTGATATCTGTCGTGCTAAACTAAGTTAAAACTAGTTTAAAAGATTTTAGAATGAATAACATCTCTGATATGAAAATTAAATCATAAATTGCAGAGCCTTCAGTAATAAAAATGCGAAATATAAATGATAATAAATCTCTTCAATAATTGATGAAAAGAAAGTAGAAATTTCACATATTGTGCGTAAAAGAATGTACAAAAAGAACTACTATTATCTATAAGGCATGCAATGGGTTTCGTATTTACCAAACTGTTTCTGAAGACTATATAAATTTAATTAAATATCTCTGAATCAAATAAACCAATGAAAAATGACTAGGAGAATTAAAGAGATTAAACTGATACATTTAATAAAAGAAAGTGAAAATTAAAAAGGCTCTTTCAGAGCCAAAACTTTAAAATTAGAATTCACTTACATTTTAAAACAGACATTTCAAACCATTGTTACAAGAACTTTTCACTCTAGATATAAGTTTCACTTTGAAAAATATAATAATTTTTAAGATTAAAGATTCATAGAAATATTTGATATAAAAAAGTGTTTCATAATATTTTCAATAGAATGTATGAATTAACTGAAGGTTTTGCCTTAATTTGACGTACTTAAGATTTACTCAGCAGCTTTGAAACGTGTTCGATTAAGTTAAAAATTATTTTTTAAATCTCACTTTTGATAATATTTAATCACAAAAGGGCCACGGTAGCTGACGAGTGAGGTCGCAAACTCGTAGCCGGGATTGAGTTGGGAGTTCGAATCTTGTTCAATCGAAACCGGCTGTTAAGCCTGTCTAGTTTCTAAGTCCTGATGTTGGTGTGGTGTGGAAGTTTGGAGAGTGGATGCTGCCCTAATTGCTTGACCATCGTTAAAATTTATGAAGTCTGTCACCAGTAACCTTTCTATTGTTTCAAAATGAGATGTTATTAAAATGTCAAATCAAAATATTTGGAGTATATTGAATAATTGTGCATTAAAAGGATGTTAATTTAAAAAATAAAATGTTTAATAATAATGTTCAAAGTATTGTTCTTAACTTTTTCCTTCTTTTTTATATTTCGTCGAATAATTTTGAAAACATAAGGCATTACTTTAATTACATGGGTTCAATATTGCAATTAAGTAGGTAAGTTGCAATATGACCACAGATAAAGTCTGCACACTAAGCGATGTGATTACACACCTATATGTATATATTGTATATATATAAGCAAGCACCGAATAAATTATTCTAGAAAATATCTTAGTAGTATGGTATAGCTGTCACTTTCTTTGTTATTTGTTTTGTTTGAAAATGTTAATTTACGCAATACACGACTCTAAGTTTTGATAAATATGCATTTGAAAGTTTGTTAGTCACTCAATTAATAATGAGAACCAGGAATTCAGAAAAAATCATTATGATATGATACGGCGCCAAATATTAGGATCTTTCTTTTTCGTCAATGATTACTGACTAAAAATCAGTAACCCTTACTATCTCTCCTTTGTAACTAGAAAACTAACCTTACCACATGTCGTGAACTCGAACTTAACAGTGGGGGAAAGAAAAATTTTCCTCAATCTTAAAAGCGCCGACTGGAAAGGATATTTTGACTTAGAATCGGCCGAGCTCTAAAGGTTAAAGAAACATGGACGTAAAAGGAGTTCACAGTGTAGTGAAAAACAAATGAAATAAAAAAGATGATGATGCAGTTTAATAAGGTGTGTGGTCACCGCTGACAGCCAGCACTGCGCAACGATTTCCCATATTTCTTATCACATTGTGGATGATTTGAGGGCTTAAAGAGTTTAACACTTAACTAAGAGATCTCTTTAGTTCTGAAAAAGAGTTGGTTGAATGAGAAAAGACTGAAAGTTGTCCCCTAAGCACATCTCACATATGCTCGATAGGATTCAGACCAGGTGAAAGTATAGGCCATGGCATGTGTTGGCCAAATTGATTTCTAAATGTACTGGTGAAAGTGAACAACTGCATATTTGTTGAGATTTTTAAATTGCTATGTCGAAAGACACATAGTTTCTTAGAATTAATAGTCAATATTTAGAGAATAGCTGAAGGAAACGATTTCACGAAGGAAAGTACTCGCACAAACGAATGCATGGAAACGGGCGCAAAACTATCTGACAAATATGATAGGTCATCAATCGACTTTGTAAATGGAAAGACATGTAAAAGCACTTATTCGCCAACAGCTTGGAGATTTAGCTAAAATGTCACCAAGCAATCGCGGAATTTTGCACATTGTTTCTGAACATTCACAAGGTCAATTGACAACTGACTACACTAGTCAGATTACTTTGCGCCTTCTACAACATCATGTGTTCCTTTGCGCCTATTCCTCGTCACTTGACCGAGATTCAAGATAACGAGGTTCGTCGCCAATACCCTCGTGTTGTTTCTAGTGCGAAATTATTAAAAACTAAATCCTTTGCGACTATACTTTACTAGGTGAAATATTTCTCTTTTGCTATTTCTACTTCTCCACCCAATTTCGTCCGTTAATTCTGGTACATCCTGCGTAATAAACAGATATATGGGTTACAACCATAGGGACTTTTTATTTGTATTGAAACATTTTTCTCCTAAAAAGTGTTCTGAATTTGTGTCCACCTCTTTAATATTGCATGAAAGCAACTTTAATTAATTTCCCACTATTAACTTTTAAAATATACAACTTTAACGCTTAAATATTAATTTGTAGTGACATTTTATACAAGCCATGACGTTTAATAATATTCTTTGTATTGAAACGTTAAAATTATTAATAACAGAATAACAATCTTTTTAAGTGAATAGTAATTTTCAACGTCATTCCATCTAGTGTCTGCAGCGTTTCAGCTTTTGATGAACAGATCAATTTAATAATTATGTTAATTATACAAAATACTTGCGTATCTGTTGGATGTGGTCTTCGCTTAGGTAATTTAAATTCCATGCAATTGTTTTCTTTGTAAATAGATTTTCAGGTAGTTGCAAAGTACACTTAATTCAATTAGTCTAATTACATTTTGATATCACGTGGTTTACTCTGTGTTAAAGCAGGGTTATTAGTGGGTTAAACAGTTTGTGGCAGTTGTGTTAAATTGTAATAAATCACATTTCTCTGTATTTTTCGTAATGACTGAAAACATGATTTTACCCTTAGTTAATAAGAATTATATATAATTACATTTGTCCCGGTAAATGAAATTCCAAACTTTTATAACGCTTCATTCTGCCAACGTTATACATAAAATAACAAATCATCTTATTAAAATATTGAAGGCATTATCGAAGAAATATACCTTATTGAATGAATCAAAATTCTGGACAAATACTGATTTCTAAAATAATTGTTAATGTCAACAAAATATATTCTAAGACTACTTAAATTGTATAAATAACAAATGGCCTAGCAAGGTACTAACAGATTTGATTGATTGATTGCTTTTTAAAGTCGCAATTAGAAATAGTATGAGGGCTATTGCTGAAGGATCTCGTAAATTCGAACTTCAGTAAAACGAAGAGGAAGACATCTGAGCTGACACTTACTTCACTGTGCGATTGAGATTGTTTTTATTAAAGCCGTACTTGAAGCAACATGAGGACTATTGGCGACGGGCATCATAATTTCTTATAATGATTAAACGAATATAGTGTTAAATGATCATATATATATCTTAAAAAAACTCCATTCCCTCTCCCATTTTTATTCTAGTTTAATTAAAGTTTATAATTTTCCATTACTATTTCATTCAAAAAAAATTTCTAATATCAGTTTCCTCTTAAAAATTAACAGTATTCGAAGCAGCATCTATTTAAATTATATTTACTTAATTTGCCTCCAAAAAGTAGGTACACGAAAAATTTACCTTCTCTTATCAGAAATATAAAATAAAATATTGTAAGTATTTTGTTAGCAGTTGATATAAAGCTAAGAAAAATTGCATCGATTAATTGGATAGCACCTCTGATCTAAATATGACTTTACAACTACTAAAAGTAACACATGACATGGGAAACGTTAAATCTTGATGAAAGCTCTGACCAAACTGAAGCAACTTGTTAGCCATTCCGAAATGAATTTTGTTATCGCTTGTCGTACATCGATGATATCTCACATATAATTTGTTACACCAGTTTTAATTTTTTTTATCTAAATTGTGTAAGTATATCGGGAAAATTGACATCCTCTTTGTCTAATGAATCGTATTCCACATTAAATCCGCGTAACAGGTACGGTGGTTGGTTATATTCCTTTCGAGAAAGTAACGTGATCAACAGTTTCAATATCTCCTCTCACCTGCTTCAGAGTTCCTAATGTCAAAACTAAAAATCCAATACATTAAAATTATTTGCGTAAACAAACGTTAACATTAAACACGGGATCGCTAAATGAATTGGAGTCATCTGTGCATACATTAGGATTTCATTTATTTTAACTTCGATTATTCGACATTCGGTATTATGCTGACGCTGTACCTCTCAAAAACTACGCATCAACCGGGAACAAGAGCTACAAGTTTGCAAGCTTGAGTAAAGAATAGTTTTTATTGCTCCCGATTTTGATGTTGTTAATTAGTTATTCCTACAGTAAGTTACGCATCCATCTTTACTGTGACTCATACGCTACATTCATTCCCTCCTCATTCATCTCACTGTTCAGTGCAGTGTAGTTTAGAATTGATTCTCAGAATTTTCCATAGTGAATAAGTCAAGGATCCAGAAATTGCAAATAAATACATTGAGCGATAAAAATAGGCAACCGGTGTGACACATTTCCTTTATTAATTCTACCGCCATCTTAAAGTCTAAATAAATAATCAATAAATTCAAAACTGCAACTGAAGATACATAAGAGTAGGACAAAACAGTTCATTTACTAGCAACGTCTCTCGATTCCCTCTTAATTCAAATGATCTTTATTTATATTTTAAAAATAAAGTCTTAGTTTACCAAATCACTCATTCTTATTTCAAGCGTTTTTAGATTCCAACAGATTCATTTCCATTAATTTCAACGTTATATTCTAATTTACAAACATTTGTCCGCTTATCGTTATCCACCCTGTTTCTTCATTTTCCTTTCAATTCCATTTCATTTTTAAAAACTATCTCCAACTCAACGACATTTCTTATCTTCATCTAATTGATCGAATCCCGTTTCGTTTTGGTTGCGAAAAAATTGCAATTATTCGCAATTCAAGCTACCAATTGTCCCCGAGGTTAGGGAAGAGAAAATGCGAATAAGCCAAATTCACATAGGAATCGATCCATGTAATAATGTTACAAAGAAGGCGATACTAGTGAACTAAGAAACGGAATTCGTCAAGAACGCAAACTATCATCAAAAAGTTCCTTAAATCATTACAGGGTTAAATTTTTTTTAAGTGTATGTCACTTCACACAATTCTGTTACTGTAAGCTCATTTTTACAACTGATTTTTTCTGTTGGTTTGTCATCAATATTAGGATTATGTTCTTAATGCGTAAAATTATAAATTATGTTTCTCGTTTCAAAGGCTTTTTCTTAACACCTCCATAATATCCGACGTTTTCGCTTTTTTGAAGTTCTGCTGACCCATTTATGTCGAGTAATCGAAACTTTACTGTAATATTAATCTAAAATACAGAAAGAAGAAACTAAAAATCATACTTCATAATCCTGAGAAACCTTCAACCGGGGACAAGAAATCTTTTGAATGCATAGAAAAATCGCAAAGAATATTAAAAAAAAAAATGTTAATCCCGAGGGGGGGGAGGAGAGAAATTTCGTGAGCAATTTGCTTCTAACTCTTTCGAGGAGACTCTTTCAACAGGATACGCGATTTTCGTGGAAATATCAAATCCTTTTTTTGAAAGGTAGTTTCAGTTACCAGGACAGAAGAAAGATTTAGGCAATACAAATATAGAAACGTTAGAAATGGCTTTTACAAAATACCAAATTTTGACAAGGAGAGGAATAAAGTATATCTTAATATATATATATATATAATTATATGTATAGGAAAAACTTGTGCTTTGAATTTCTTTTCACTTTGACTTTACCGAGTGTTAAGGAAAAGACATTTTGTTTTACTATTAATATAATTTTTAGCGATCGTAGACATATACTACTGTGTTAAAAATTACGATTATAATTTTCTGTTTCCGTTTAAATAGGAGTTTAGTGTATTATATGTTGGTGACTCTGCATTTGAATGGGTTTTATCTTACCTGCAGAGGTTATCAGTTGCCAATACATAGTCTAAGAGCACAGAAATGTAAAATACACCGTCGGATTTACTTTTATGTTTATTCCACTATTATTACATCTTGTAATTAGTATACTTTTTTTTATTACCTTTTACATAATTAATAATATTTTGATTATTTTTAATAATTAATATCCTTTTTGACTATTTCACTATGAATATAATTCTATGGCGACTGTAGACGTATACTATTGTGGTCTAGGGTAATCGGTCCATAATTTTTTTTTACGTTTCTAAGCATGGTTTATGAATGAATGTGATCGTAACGAGCATGCGTGCATATTTTTTTGCCTACAGAAGTTACCAGTCGTCGACAAACAACTTATAAGGCACGAAATTTAAGAAGCGAGGATTGATTTTCATGCTTAACAAAATGAGAAAATTTGAAAAATGTCACTGAGTTTAATTTGTATATAACGTCGGAATGACTAATTTTCCGGAAACTTAATAACGAATGAAGTAAAAAAGGGATCACATTTCAGTCCAGAGAGTGTGAGACGCACGTATGGAGCACCATTTCAAAAAAACATTTCAGCGCTTTTTTCAACAACTGCAGAATCGTTGAGAAAAATGTATGAGAACACAAGAAGAGTACTTTGAAGGAGATTAATGTCAGATTATTTTGAATGAATACAACAATTTTGTGAATTGTATGAATTTTATGAAAAAAAAAATGTCGGATATTTTTTCGGTAGTAGAGAATCCTTTTTTGATCATACTACATTCTATAAACATAGAAATGTTTTCTTGTGCTGAAATAAAGTTAAAATTCATGTACCATTAACATATGAAAGAAAAATGGGGAATAGGGTTTCTTTAATAAAAGGAATGAAGAACTAAATTAATACTATAATATATATTGGCAATATGGCTCTTGATCACTCTTGGCAGTTTCAGTGTTAATTTCAAAGTTAACCAGAACTTGACTCTACTATTTTGTAAAGAAGACAAGGAGAAGATGTAGTAATGCACCAAGCGGTATTTGATGAGCAACATTTTATGAAAATGAGTTAATTATTGTTATTGTAACTTCTGAAGACAGTCGTTATTTTGATGTGGTAAAATTAATTTTTATGGACATGGTTAAAAAATCGATGAATTGTAACGCAGTATTGTCTTCGTTAGGGTTTTAAATTATCTTTAATAATATATGATGAATTTTCTCAAACAATGTGTGGTTTATTTATGAATCACAATGTGTTTGGAAATCTACAGCTGCAGGTTATATGACAGCTAATGGCTGTATAATCTTCACCTGTGGCCTTAATTCTTGAAGGATAACTTTTTTCAATTTCATATGGTTATTATATTTAATAATATAATTATATGGCTCTTTTTCTACCTATATACATTTTTTTTTTATCTCCAGATGAAACAAGTAAATGAACTGGAATTCGAATCAAAAAGTACGAACTTTACTGTTACTCACATTCAACTCATTTGAAACAGAAATAAATGTCTGGTGGGGCGCCGCAGGGTTGGGGGGGTGTGGTGGGGAGGCGGGTTGAGGTACTTGGTTCCCCTCCCCACAAAAAAAAAAAACACTTGAATCTATGTTTTATTGCCCTTTTTCTTAAATGACTCGGTAAAAATGGGTTAACCAAAAAAAAAATAGTAAAATGGCCTTTCGTAGGTAACGTCAATTAGATATACTCGTATGCTATTATTTATACATGAATGAAATCACAGAATAAGATTCATATCAGAAAATTCTTTTACCGCAATAAGTACTCATGTTTGATATCTTATCTTTAAAGAGAGGTAAAAATAAGATATTACACTGTTAGAAAAAACATTAAATTGTTTACAAATAATAAAAATATGTGAACAAAAATTCGGATGCAATACTTCAAAAACACAATTTTCACCAAATGAAATGCAGTGACTCTCTTCAACAACAATGTCAGAAATTATGTCCTTACTCACTAGCCAGATTCTGCCTTCTTATTCAGCCTGGTTGATTGAGGCACAACAGAAAGCAACCGATCATCTTTCCTTCCAACACATGAGTCCAGGGTTTGAAACGCCGCTGCCACATCAAGGTCACCAACTACTCTCTCCCCCTCCACGGGAAGGAAAACCACTTACTCAGAAATGATGACTTAGGACTTGAACACTAGAGTGCAGCTCAGCCTATAATTGCATACACCCCCTACGCAAAAACACTTGCCTCTATTTATCTAACTAAGACAAATGTAAATAAATCACGACTAGTAGTGTTACGGAGCTGGCACACGTGTCGATGAGACCCGCCTCTTAATTCGAGACAGCAGATGATTCAAATAGAAACTGTTCCAAACAAATACTCAATTCAACTACTCAATACTCAATTTAAAATATTGCAAAACAACTTCCTCAGTTACTTAATAGATGGCACCATGAATTAGCATCATGTGATAGTTCACGCAGCGCCCCCTATTCTGGGACAAAACTGGGAAGCGTTTAGTTCTCGCGCTTTTTTCTCCTCTGCTTTTCTCCGCCTCCCTTTTCACCCGATGTTGTTGAACTCTGAAAGCCAGGACGTATTCCAACGCTCATCACCGATATGTAATAAAATTGGGCTGCCATCTATCTTTCTTCGATGAACTATTAACTCCAAAATCACCTGTACATAGTAATATTGTAAAGCCTTATCTCATCTAATCACAAATAAAATAATGATTCAACTACAAGCTCATTATTGAACTGGTAAATGCCGACACCGAACATTTCCCCCCAAGACACAGAAGCACCAGGAGGTGTCTTGTCCAGACGGATACCTCCTACAAATATGAACTGTTTTTATTTCGTATCACTGTATATATATATGAACTGTTTTCATTTCTTTAAACAATTAAAATGACGCGTTACCCTTCGCGAGAAGAAACTGGATTATATTTCTCAACTCGCAGCTGGCGGGATGCAGAACCGGGACACTCATTTCAATATGGCACTTCAACAAGATTCTTCAATCGAATGAAAATTTCATATTGATCATGAATTTGATCTTGAATGCTATACAGCCAGCGCCTTGATAACAATTATCTTTAAACGTCACAAGTTCATTACTTTTACGTTCTGGTCAAGCCTCATGAAATTAGTAGTATAGAAGAGTGATGTTCATTCATTACATATACTTCATACTTTTATTCTGTTATTACAATTCTACTTCTATTGGAAGTGAGCTGCAATTATTTAGTTGTGAATAATTTTACTTGTGAATAAAATTAATTAGCTGTGAATAATTATCTGTGTCCGCAATTTTCTCATTTAGCTCGAGGTGAAGCCTACTGTTATTTAACTTCTCAAGATGGTAATATTCTGAAATTTTTTTTTTTAAAAAAATCCTTAAGCAAGCCAAATAAATCTATATGGATTCTGGAAGTATAATTTGCATATAAGCTAAGTTCAAGTTCTTTATCATTATTTTATCATGCAGCCGTAAACATTTGATTAAAAAACTGTCTTAGAGTAAAAATTATATTTTCTCTAAATTTAAATTTCATCTTTCGAATTCTCTGAGTTCTCTTAACATATTTGCAATAAATATTCCTTGGGAAAATTTTTGATATATGAAGGCAATAATGAACTACCCCATCCAAGTATTAATATCTTGTGAAATAAATATATATAACTAGAATAAATTTTTGTTTATGATTAGTAATATATGAATAAATTTGTTTCAGAATACGGAATTTCCATCCAAGTATTAATATTCTGTGAAATATACATATAACTAGAATAACTCTATTTTTATGGTTAGAGATATGCGAATAAATTGATTTCAGGGTTCTCTTCAGTTCTTAATATCATAAAAGTAATAACTTAATACAATTATTGCTGAAATTCTATATGCATCCAATATTATAGATAAATAATATAATTTAATAAAGACCTCATCGTTGGATTTTATGGAACCTTTTTTCTAAATGTCCATTATAAATGAATATACTAGAGATCACACACGCACATACGTAATGAATACTTTGGACAGAAAAAAGAAACACAATCATAATAAAAAAATAGTTCACTGGGTGAATTCTTTATGAAGAGTTTAGTTTTGATATTTCTGGGGAATGATAAGTATTAATCTCAGAAATCTATAAAATTTTATTTTCTAAATTTATTTTTCTCTTTATTCCATAACAAACACTTCGACTTCTTTTCCACAGAAATAATTTGAACCTGGAATATGGTATGTTCTGTCTGATAGTATCCTTCAAAAAAGTAAGGCTTCTTCTTTGGTATGATGCAGCCACATCTAATAACTTCTTTGTGATACGTCTCTGTGAATTATTTTTGTCTGGATATCCTTGATGTTATAGGAATATATTACTGGGACTCCTTTGATATTTCTTTTATATGGAATTTTCTTTGGCAAATTGTGCAATATTCTTCGTCATTACGATCTATTGAGTTCCACAGTAGATATATTTAGATGTCACGTAATTGAATCTTATCCTGAATAAATTCCAGAAATAAAGTAGGATAGTTTTGTGTCGTTATCGAAATATTCTGTATTTTTTTTAGTCAAGTATTCTGCAAAAATTCCTTATATTGTTATAAGGTTTTTATATTTTGCCTTATTATTTTATTCCCTTTTGGAATTATTGTTGTATTCTAAGTGTGTTCAGTTCGTTTTATCATGCATCATTATACACTCATTATCATAAAAAATTGCGCACTAAGAAAGAGTTGTCAGAATAAAACGAAATTTTACATACGTAAGTACAACGCTGGTTTAAGAAAATGTTTGCAAAATCAAAGCAAAATGATCATTTACAGTCGGAAAAATTACAAATGAATGGAGGTTTTAGTGCCATGTTGGCCACCTCTATCATGAATACGTGATATGATACGATCGGGCATTGAACCATACAAGTCCCGTATGATGTCTAGCGACATTTCGTTCCACAGTTGCTGTAAACATGCATATAATTCGACCAAATTCGTAAGCTATCCATCTTGTCGTCTTTAATGATCCCAAATATCGTCAATTCGTGACAAATCTGAGGATCGAGCAGGCCAGGGAAAGGTAGAAACGTAGCAAAGGCAGTCCTGTGAAACCCTTGCTTTGTGTGAGCGAGCATTGTCTTGTTGAAAAATGGCTACTGGAAGTCCTGCCATAAGTGGTTATACATGTGGCTGAAAAATTTCACTAACGTACCTCGTGGCTGTCATGGTGCAGTGGATCAATATTGGAGGAGACTATATATCGTATGCGATGGTACCCAATACCATCCCACCAATTGTGGGAAGATGTGCCACTGTACAGCGAAGACAGGATTGAGACGTTCACCACGGGACCTCCACACACGTACACGATTGTCACCACTACCCATATTGAATCTTGATCCATCGCTAAATCTAGTAAGTGCTTTCCTTACTTTTGGTCGTCATTAGAGACACACTGCACAGCGATACGTCGACGACATTCTGAAACCAGATTTGCTACCATTTTTTTTTTTTTTTTGCAGTACCCTGACTTTATTTTTCAACAGGATAATGCGAGACCATATACGGTTTGTGTTGATATGAACTGTCTTACAGCTCGTCAAACATTTCCTTGGCCAGCCAGATCTCTCTCCAATCGAGAATGTCTGGGATATGATGCGAAGGCGACTGCATCTACTAAGGAATGTTGATGACCTAGCCCGACTATTGGAGCAAATTTTTTAAGAAATACCACAGGAGACCATCAGGGAGCTTTATCACTCTATGTCACGTCTAGTGGCAGCTTGCATACAGGCCAGTGATGGGTCCATACCTTATTGAGCTCGGTACTTTGTGACTAAGTAGCTCTGAAATAAATCATTCAATTTTTCTGAATTTTTAATCATTTTCTATACTGTACAAAATTGTTTCCATAGGACAACTTCCTCTTAGCACGTCGTTTTTTTTTTTTGGTACAGTGTATTACGGGATCGAATCAAATGCAAGAATTATTAACTTTTAACTTAAACAAAAGAAAACTATTCAAACTCGTTTGTATTAATCATACATATGTAAACACTGTTTACCTAAAATTGATTAATATACAAAGTAACAAACAGACAATACCATTGAATATTACAGAAAATATTCAGCGACTCTATTATATACAACAGTATAATTAATATCTCACTCGAATCTTGTGAAAGATGTCATTAGAGAGTTCCATAAAGCCATTCATTAGAGAATTCCATTTAATCTTTCATCAACAGACGTATTACTTAGCTCCAAAATTGAGTTTTGAAAATTAATAATTACAATTATAACTTCAACTGCAACGAATGTGTTTCACATATTTCATGAACAAAATGTGAAAATTTGGAGCATTTCTAAGCTATGTTACATGCGTCGGTCTACATATGGATTCACTAATTCCCCCCCCCCAAAAAAAACAACAACAACAACATGGGTACTTTTCCCTCAGCTGCTTGTAAGTAATAAATCGCCTATTGCATGTATTCGTCTCTTTAGTTTATATATCTAAAGTTCATGAGGGAAATAATTCTAAATGAAATAATAGCTCTTCTTATGAAAGTAAGTTGCTTATTAACGCAATTTTTTATAATATTGGTTTCTAAAAACGAAAAATCTGATGTCTGCGAAATTTGCACTCTGCTAACGGTTAAGTACCACAATGTGCATTAGAAATAATAATAGAATATTGTAGATAATGCCCCATAAAAATATCAGCGGATGGCAAATATTACTTTAATGTTCTTCGAATGTTAATGTTCAGGATGTTTTGAATGTAACTTTTATACAAAAAAAAAGTCATACAAATTTTTAAAAGTGCATATCAGAATCTGAGAATATGAAACATTCATGAAATAACTTTCTCTCATTGGAATGTCTGGATGCATATCGTCATCGCTTACAATGTTTTCTGTACTTGAATTTATGCATACTTCATACTCAAAATCGTCCTAGATGCCAGCTTACTATTACTGATGTAGTACGTTTTAAAAGCTCAAAATATCTTTTTGGCTTAAATACAAGATTCATATTTTAGATAAATTTTCAAAAGAAAAAAAAACGCAGTCTTAGTTTGCACAGGATTTTCTTATACTATAAAGTATATGGTATGTAAATTTGGGCTCATTGTTTTAAGTAATCATCATAAGACACAAATACCTTATCGAAATTCTGGAGTGAAATTGGATGGATAACGCGTAATATTGAATTAGACATAAGGAAGGATTTTTCAGAAGTTGCAAAAGCATTCTGCAAAGATCCCTAGGATGTGATTTTTAGGTGTGAAAATGATTGTATTGAAAATTATTCTTGAAATTAAAACTGCAATATCTTATTCTAAATTCTGTGATGGTAGATGAATATTTATTTTAATTCAGATAATAATACTTAATTAATAGAAAGAGTTCTGGAGTTGATCATCACCGTAAAAAATATCCTCTAATTACAAATAGACACGCAGCTAAAGAAGGAAGTTTTCTTAAAAGATGTAAATGTAAAATGGTAAAACTAAAAATAAAAAAAAAATAAACAGAACAGCCAAAATTTAATTTTTATGAATTCTTCATCAGAGTTTTGAGGCAATTTTTTGTTACTTCAGTTGTTACTTAATGAGTACTTAATTAATTAGCTACAATACATTTTTCTATTTCTAAAGTAATAAGAAATTTGATGAAAAATTTGTTTCATTTAATAATTTTAATTTTTCAAAATATTTTTTACAATTCCAAAATTTGAACATTATATTTACAATCTTATAATTAGAATGATATTAGCATGAATTAATATTTCTATCTATTTATAAGATTCCGGATAAAATTGGAAGACAAAAACCAGTTTCTTTCATTTATATCTTCTAGGATTGTAAGTTCAAGAACTCAACATTATGATATGTTTGATAATTACGCGCACACCTTCCAGTTCTCTTATTTTTCTTAATAACAAACTATTAACAACAATGCTTTGATTGTCCTTTACTTTTCTTAACTTCGCGTATACATTTCCACATTTCTCTTATCTTTAAATTTTAAACAGGATCAAACTGCAACATTTTAACAAATAACAACAGAATTCTTATAAATTATGTCGCTTTACCTTTGTGATCTACGCAGTTTATTGATGGCATATCTAATCATCTTTCTATACTCTTCAGTTAAATGTTGCATTACGGTTGTCCTAAATCCTGAGACAAGGAATAGACCTGGTTGTATAACAAAAACAATTATTTATTTACTATCATCACTCACAAGTATCAACTCACTCGCTTATACACTGAAAATGAGAGGATTGTGTATGACCGCTTCCACTCCCTCTTACAAGACGCCCTCTACAGGCGAGAACACTGAAAAAAAATGATTATTATGTGTTTTTCTATCAAAAGACTAGCAAAAATATTTTCTAGAGAAAATGCATTAGAATCTGTAATATTTAAATTTTCCATTTTTCTTACGTAAAAGTATTACACATCCTGTAATGTGCTGAAATGTATTTTGTTCTGCATTTAAACACTGGATTAGTTTTATTACTCCCTATTATTAAAATCCAAAAATAATTAAAAGTCTTCAATGAATAATGATCAAATATAAACACCTATGATTGATTGAAAACCTTTTTCTTCTAACATAAAATATTATTTAATAATAATGATGCTACTTTCGGCATCCATTCCTTTATACTTTGATCTACCCAGCATAAATGTATATTTGAAAAATACTTATTAAAATCAATAATACTAAGTAGTGCTTAGAATCAAATATTAAAAACATTCCTTAAAATAATATTAAAAATAATGCTACTTGTAAAACCGGCATGAATAAAAATTATAATTATAAAAATTACTCTGTAACATATGTACAATAATATACTAAGGTTATTGGTTTACCAATTCATCCTCTCCCATTTCTATAATTACCATAAAAGGAAACTAACTACAACATTAATGGCAAGATACTCAATTGTTTTATTTTTAATATCTGATTTAAATTATATATTAACAGTGCATTTCTTCTTTTTTGCAAAGCCATGTTTGTATATGATGAACAGACTGCCTTGCATTCCCTGAAAAAAACAAAATGTAACACATATCTGTTTACAAATTATTTCCCAAAAATTAATTCTTCAATATTTCAGAGCGAAAAAACACTGTTTATTCTAAATTATTTGAATAATTTATGTTGAAAATTTTAAACATGATTTCTTTTAGATTTACTTTTTTGCATTAAAGCGTGCAACCCCAAAAAGCGTGAAAATGATTTATATATATATATATATATATATATATATATATATATATATATATATATATATATATATATACAGGTATATGTGTGTGCGCACACACAAAAAAAAATAAAGATTAAAGTTTCAAATTCAGGAAATATTTGTGTTCTTCTTAAGAACTCCCCTTTAATATTTCTCTACACTTAAATAAATTACTGCTTTCGATTTAATATTTCACAGCATTCTTTATAAATTCATTTTGTTTACATTCTTTGAATGTTTTAGTATTTATGAGACATATTTTTATTTTTTAGAAACGACTAGGACATTAAGATTTCATCATTTATTTATTTCGTTGATATATATTTATTGCATGAATTTATCATGGATTGTAAACGAAGAAAAACATAATTGAATTCTGCTATAAATTCTGGAAATTAAATTTTTTATTCTGCAATTTAACTGAATTATTGAGTCATTTGCTTGAGTTACTGAAAAGGGGTTTATGAATCACCACATTATTGATTTGGATTCTATGATATATATATGAAACATTACTTCAGGATAAAGAATAATTTAAATTTTCTATTACAATGATAAATAATTTTTTTTTATCAGAAACACTTGCATTTTATTATTTGTGAGACTTCTATGTATATTTAGTTAAAATATTTTTAAATAAAAAAAAAACAACCTAAATACATTACTTTATTCTGAGATTACACATGAAAATAAGTTTCTCATGACGTTATGATGTCCTTTACATAGTTTCTAATACATGCATCTCAGAAAATCGTGATTTCATTTGGTTTTGAAACAAAGGAACTCTCTTTAAGACAATTTAGTTTATTTGCTCGAAACCGTTTCTTAAATCTATTCAAGTAGGAATGTAACTGAAGGGAATAAGACAGACAATATTGAGAGATTACTTTTTTAAAAAATTGAAAATACACCAAGTTACAAACGTTTAAACTATGATATAACTTTGATCTTGACGTTTGGAAAATGGAAAAAAGCTAAAAGGCAGTTGACTACAAGAAGTGTCGAAAATGGAGAAGGATCAGGGTATCCGAAGGGCGTGTTATTCGTGTTTGCCATAGACAGTAAGCCCCATGGGAAAGAAAAAAAGATCACTAGGATGCCTGAGGGTCATAATGCCCTTTATTACCTAGAGAATACAAGTCTCTGAGGAGCATTCCAATTCGAATCATTCTTGAAAGATATCTGAATTCCAATACAAAAAAATCATGTGAATAGTGTCGAATATACGAATGTGAATAGCAAATCAAGAAACATAAGAATATGTAGGTTCTATATTTATGGACTCTTTATGTTTAACTTAAATCTTGAACTGCCGTGGGATTACTTATATCTTCTTGCTTACTTATTTTATATGAATTATCTTATATTGGAAAATAAAGTATTCCTCTACGAGGAGATACGAGTATCATGTGAAGCATTTATAAAGTCCATTTCATAATCCATGATTATTATTTTGAAAAGAAACATACGAGTATTTTTGATTAGAAAATTGTGTAATATATCGAGTGCATTTTTTATTGTTTCTACCTATTATGATAAGCTATTTTGCAGCAAAGTTAATAACAACATCATTTGGACAACTTGTAAAAATTCTGATTTGAAATTGTTTTTTAGTTTTGTAAATAAAAGATGCAGTACTTTGTATTTTCATACGATTTTTACAATATAGACTTACGACGGCCTAATTCTGTAGTATCCGACAGAATGAAATCAGTATTCATTCAAAAATTCAAGTATACGAAGATTATTTAAGAGTGTAATAATAAGACGGAGATAGTAAATTATTGAATTTAAGGCTCTTTAATTTTGTGACATAAATGTCTTAAAATTATTTATAGAGCTTAGATTATCTATTGCGTCTACTAATGATATTTTAACCATTTTATAGAACTATGTAAAAGTACCTTTTTAGTCAAAAAAAAAGAGTTCTTTTTTCTTCATATTTGTGTACAGGTATGGATTTCGCAATATATTTGTATTTAGATATCTTTAAGAAAAACATTCATTAAATAAGAGAAGCATTTTACTCCTGATAAATGAAACAATACATAAAAAAGTAAACTAAATTTTATTGTTATTGCTGTTTATTTTCTTCGAAATAATTGTATAACTTTGTAATCTTTGAACAATTTTAATTTTTTTTTTCATATAAAAAAATTATTCCTTAAAATTTAGATATTACTCTGGTTCACTAAATGCATAGGTATCCTCTAAGAAACATTAGAAATTTGGAACCAAGCAGTGTAATAGTTTTTTTTTTTTTTTTGTAAAAAGGTGTCTAAATGTAAAATGTCTCAAAATATCATACTTATACACATGCAAAATGGAAAAATATTTTTACTAAAATATTAATTTTTTAGTTCAGTATAGAATGTTTAAGATATCATTATTAGACACACAAAAGAAAACCTAAACCCTACCAATATTTGCAAAAGATATATTTCACAAAAACAAGGAGTAGAAAATATGGTATTATTCTATTTCCTTGCATACCCTGGTACCCTTAAAAAGCCCCCGTGTTAGGAACGGGAATGGGAGTAGGAAAAATTGTCTTTCGTTCTAATATTGTCCAGTTATCGTTCCTTCTTTTTCTCAGATGTCTTCGAGAACGATGCATTTCGCATCCCGAAAATTTGTAGACGTAACTTTTCCAATCAATGAGACCGTTTTCGCTTTCTTTGCAGCAAATTCGCTGAAAGTTTTTCCTTTTTTTTTATTGCTGTTTAGTTTCTGCTGTATGATGAAAATTCTAGATCTTATCGACAGTGAAAACTTGACGTGACAGCAATCAAATTTCATTTACAGTGAATGACTCCCCAATAAAAACTAACCATAAGTCATTACCAAATTTGTTTTGGCGCCATTTAACAGATTGTAGCATATAAATTTAGCTAAGTAACAAGTATCTTTTTAATCACCTTCATACATTCTTGAAGCATAATGTATTTAAAATTAATTAAAATTGATAAAGTACAAAAAATTGAAGGGATGACACCACAATTTTAGAACTTTTTAAAAAGTTTCAAACCAACCCGGATTTAGGAGCAGATTCTAGGGTTTTTTTTCTTGCAAACATTTTTGAAAATTCTATTAAACCAAATTAGGTATTATGAAGGATAAGAAATGAATGTTTTCATTATCCATCTATTAAGCCGCAGTTGAGCCATCAGTTACTAACCGAATACATATGTTAAACAGCCTATATTAACTAGAAAATATTTAAAAGATATTCATATTGACGTAATAACGAGTGTTTGATTAAGAGGTACAAATCCTAGTTGCTACGACCCATCAGAAGTAGCCATCAAAATTTTAATTATTTATTCTTTTTAATTGAATTCAATGCCCACTTTTAGGAAACATATCAACCAGTTTTAATGACAGTCACAGTTGTATTAGCAACATTCAGATCTCTAGTTTACTAGTGAGTACTATGGACAAACGTCCAAAGCAATTTTCTGCACTTCCAAGGCAGTCTCCCTCCAAAAGTTTTGGTAGATACCCCGGCAGATACTGGCCGCTTCCGCAATTTCACTCGGCAACGCTTCATCATTTCCAAGGCAGATCCAATCAGCCAAAATTCAGTTCTTTTCCGAATAGATTGATCCCCAGCTTCAAGTTTCTGCAAGCGTGATGTCACAGGGAAAATTCAGGAAAATTCCATAACTATCTTTCCAATCGAGTTGTCGTCTAGATTTAAGTCACCAGTCGCCAAATTCGTAGCAAGTTTAACGGGTCATATATATATATATATATATATATATATATATATATATATATATATAATTATGAATTCGTGTTCAAATTAACTCTCACAATAAAAACTTTGAATTGCATGTATGTGAACTCTAAATACAAAGTCACAAAATTTAAAGTTAAATTTTCCTATAATACGACCTCAAATTTCTTTAAGAATCCGCTCATTGTAATGTTCAGACGTTATTGAATTAAAATGTAATTATACATTGGCAAAAACGATCAGTTGTACGAAGATTGTTCAAAACATATATTATTTTAATTGAAATGTATTTTAAGAATTAAATGTGGTCTTTTTAGTGATTTTGCATTTTACCCACATAAATGGAATGCATATATATATGTACATATATAATATCACTCAATTGGATTTTAAATAATTATAACAAATAAAATTCTGATTATTCAATATGATTTCTGGACATGATTGATTTATTGGTGGATTTTTATTAAATATTCTATATTGAAACTTTTTATACTCAAATTAGTTAAGTGCTATTGACTTCCAAAATTTATCTGGCAACAGTGCATGGTGGTGGACATCATCACTTAAAAAGTTATTTAACCTATTGCGCTCAGATTCATGATCACTTGTCAAAGATATGATCTTTTGAATCTTTGCCTTTACAACTATGAAATTTGAATTGATTTTTCATGAAAAGCACTGATTCGGGTATGTAGTTTTTAAAGTTTTTAACTGGAAATATTTTATTATAATGTTTTATTGTTTCGAAAAAAATCTTAAATTTTTATTGAAAATTTTTTAATTGGATATTTTAATTGGATAATTTTAATCGGATAATTTTAAAAGGATATTTTTAAATGGATAAGTTTTAACTGGATAAATTTTTTTTTTGAAAATAACTAGTATTTGAGATATCTCACCATTTAATTTTTCTTCTTTGTATATTGTTTCTTTTCTTTAAATTAAAAATTGAATTTTGGAGTAATCCAATTTTACCCAACAAGATGCATTGGGGGAGGGTTGGTACCATAGAACTAGTTTAACCCCTCAATTCAATCCCCAGTCTGAATATGCATGTTTTGTTTTTTTGGGTATTCGAATTATTCGATTTATTCTTTGGTTCAAATTAATTTCAAATTTGATTCAAATTTTATTCATCTCTTAGTTTCAAATTTGATTCAGTTTCAACTTTTTTACTTAGTTCTATAAATGTTTTTTGCTTTTTTGTTGATTTTGGATTTCAATTGTTTTCTTCCTTTTGTGTTTTTTAATAATAAATTAATTGCTTTATCTTATATATATATATATACATAATGATAGAAGTTTTAAAAAAAGCAAAGTCTTTTAATTTGCTTCCTGATGTAATTAGTTTATTCATCATTTCTTTTTAAAAAATAAAGCATCACATTAAGTCAACTAAATCAAAAAATATTATGACATAATACTTTTTTTTTGTTTTGTAAACACGCTTTGTTTGTAAACACTTGGGCTTATCTATTCAACAGACACTTTTAATATTCCAGTCTGTTTCACCAAATGTGTCTTCTTAAATAAACCAGAATTCTATGAATGTGTAGAAATAAAAAAAAAAGAACAAGTATCGCCACACCAAATCTTCTCGAACAATTTCCTCCGAATCCTTCTCAGATGTAATTCCGCTAGTCGCTCAATCTGTCTTTTAACAACCCAAGAAATCAGCAAATCCTTTCCTAAGAAGATGTTGCAATCTCGAAGATAGAGAAAAAAAAAGTGCTCCTTTCTTTGTAAGAATCTAAATAAGAAGCGGAGACGGAAATGTTTTTGTACAAGTCTGAGGTCTTAACAAATAAATCCAAAGGAAGAAATCGAAATAGTTTCTAAAGCACCCTGACTGATTTAGTGTTTGAAATGACATTTGAAAGCAATTCGCACGAACGAAGAGCTTAATGTAATGGAGACAGAAAGCAAGTGATTTTTGGGTGAAAAAAGACGGTTTCAAGCACTTTCTTCAAAAAAGTTGAGAAGGGTTCGATGCAAATTTTCTTTTCACCATTGGAAGTAACGAATAGATAATTCAAATGCATGTTAATTAAGTTTAAAATTCATTAAGCTTTCGTTTATAAGAGATATTCAAATATTCTTGTTAATTTTTCTAGAAAGACTATTTAAAAAAAGAGATATATCTAATATAATATGTGTTATATATATATATATATATATATATATATATATATATATATATATCTAATTATATGAAAAGTTTAAAAAGGACATGAAAAAAGGAAAGTTGTTTGGACATAATTGCAAACAAAAAAATTACTATACTGATTAATTTTATAATGCATTTGAATAAATTAATATAGATGAGGATAATAATAAATATATATAATTTTAACAGATATGTATAGTTAAAGTTTAAATTATTAATAAAGGATCCATTTTCAGTTAAAGAAATATTCACATATGAGATTCACATTAAATATTATACTTCTGTTTAGATATCTACTGAGTAATTTCATTTAAATTTAGTAAGTGTATCCCTTTATTTACAAATTATGTTTAAAGAAAAATATACCAACTATATTTAATCTCGAATTGTGCCTTTCTAATATAATATATATTAATTTATATATTTTTAACTGCTGAAATTCAAAATTAGCTTTATAAAATGGAGTTCATGTGTTATTATATGGGTGTCTGGTTTAAAAGATGTTGAATAAATAACCATTAGATTTAAATAATCCAAAGTAACCTGGACCAATTTTTTTTAAAAAAAAATAAATCATTTTAAATTAATTTATTTAAAACATAATTATTGTTCATAATTAATTAAATAATTATCTTAACTCGTCATAAACGGGGGGGGTGTTCAATTCATGTTCCTAATGTACTAAATTAAGCTACAAAATATCCTATAGTTCAGTGTGGAAAATAGGAAAAGGAGGTACCAAACCAAATTTTTTCTGGAGATGTAACTATTGTTTGATAGTGTGAAGTCCATAACAGTTATCTTAGTATGTTATTTTGATTGTACGTTAATAGAAGCGAATTGGTTGTTTTTTGTGAGCGGGTTCCGATTTAACCAATCTGGGTCAACCCTTGCTCTCTGGTCACAGTAGTTTCTTCAGAAAAAAAACACATAGTTTACATATAGTTTAGACCAATATTTCACTAAAAGAAAGGAAAAATAGGAAGGAATAGTATGAATGAAAGATGTTTAAAGTTCAGTTGGGAAATGCGAAGATATTCCTCATATATATATATATATATATATATATATATATATATATATATAT
>BMAW01075059.1:2087-30351 GCA_019974015.1 Nephila pilipes | reverse complement strand
TATATATATATATATATATATATATATATATATGTATGTATGTATGTATGTATGTATGTAACATAGGGTGCTTGATAAATTCTGGCCCCCCCCCCTTAATTTCTGAACGGTTCCAGCTAATGTCATTAAAGTGGTGTTTCAATATAATAAAGTGTCTATACACTACTAAATGAGTTTTTGACAGCACTACCAGGAGGAAACCTGTAAAAAACTATCTAGAAAGCGGTACGGGTGCAGGGAATATAGAGGTTTACAAAGATGTTGAGCATTCGGTTTTTAGTACAAAAAGAAACACTGTGGACATGAATGGTAAAAACAAAACGCCTAAGGCATGCATTTTTTCGTTCGCTATTTCAGACACTGTGACATGACAAACGATCTTAAAAGGAGAAAAACTTCTGGTCGTCACAGAAAATTTTTTTTATTTTTGACGATAAAACTTCTCTTTGTCAATTGCAGTGCATAACTGGGCCTTTGATTGAACTTCACGTTACATACGTTTAAACATAGCAGGTGACACGTGAACATGAACATCGATAATATGTAGCTGACGGTCATGCAATGTTTACGGAGGGGGCGCATACTCCTGTTCTGTAAGGTATCTCTACAGAAAATTGAAGTCACGTCAGATGAACGCGGAGGCCCTTCTTCGAAACCACCACTCTCCATTATTTGTACCCTGAATGTCTTCACAAAGTATTACTTCACTTGTGACGTGCTCTGCGAAGGCGTACCATTATAGTGGAACCATATATTCTGGAAGTGAAGCAATGACAGGTTCTCAGCAAAATCAGATATTACATTCTACAGAAGTTCTAAATATCGTACACCCGTTAACGTTCCATCGAAAATACCGGGCTAATCAGTGTGTTATTATAAATTTTCCTCAAAGCATTTATCTAAAACCACATCAGATGCCGAACAACCGCGAAATAGGTAGAATATTCCAGTGTTCGGTTATGGGTGTTCTGAGTATTGTAAATTTCAATCCGCGAAACGCATGACTCATTCGTTCACATAGTATTGGCCAAGAACTTTATCTGAATCTCTATCCGGTTCATAACAAAGTTGCACCAATCATAATATCTCGCCGCATCCCAGTCCAGTAGTGCCTGATGAGGTGTTGGCCAAAACGGATGAGCACTTAAATTGCTTAGGATTTCCCAAATACGACTTTTTAAGGGGAAAAGATTTTCACTTTTCTCTATTGTACTGCTGTTCGGATGCGCGAGTACGTATAATAATGCATCTTTCGGTTATACTTGCTACTCTACCTTAGCTAGTCTTCCTGATTGAGGTAGGTTAGTCACATAGCTTGTCTCCCTTAAGGGTTTCGCAATCTGTAGAGTAGTTCTCAATGAAGGATGGTGGTGTCTAGTGGTCATGGTTGCAAACTCACTGCTGGCGGTTTTCGTCGAATTGTGGGCTCGAGCCTTCATGCCACTAAGACCAGCCATGTAGCTGGAGTGACAAACGTTAAATCTGTCGATTCTCTAAGCCTTACCAGGGACATGGTGTAGAAGTTAAGAGAGAGGGTGCCAGCTCAGGCGTCGTCTTCGTCACTTGACCGAGGTACAAAATAATGAGGTACATTGCCAATAACCATTGTGTTTCTTCTCAATATGACGTTAATAAACAATCACATCACACATACGGAAACAATTTAGACCTCCAGGTAAATGTTACCGATACAATAGCTTTAACAATCTTGAGTAGCATCCACATTCACCTTAAAGCAAAGCTATCTCACAAAGTTACTTATTTGAAAATCACTCCAGAATCATGAGATTCAACATACAACACCGAGAACATATCTCTTTTATAGCTTTCTCAAGTGAAGAGGAGTGACGCTTCATATGTACTTGCACTACTCACAAATAATGTACACCAAGTGCAAGTTGCGTTGAGCTGATACATTTTGCAACACGTATTTGAGCGATCAGCTTATTATCTACTCTGTAAAGACATTCAGTACAAAGATGTGCCCTGCAGAACCCAAACCACAACCTTTCTTCGCCCCGATTGAGAATTACTTGCAATACCACGATGCCACAATGCACGTGCGCTTTTCGTCCGAAAGATAATTTTTTCTTCTTTCGCTCAAGTATTGTGCCATTCAGTCTCGAAAAAGACAAACAAACACCATAAATGTCGAGAGGGTGTCTTTTCGTAATAAATCCATGATACTCTACGCTTTTGTAATTCGCTTTTCTTCTTAACTACATGGACATTACCGAGCTCCTAATATATCTTCCATATATATATAAGCGAAATATCACTGACTGTCTCATCTCGAGATCTCTAAGACTATTCAACCGATTGACTTGAAATTTAGCGTAGTTACTCATTTTGCGATGTAGACGCTCACTAAGAACGGATTTTACGGAAGTCTTATCCAAAATGTAATTTTCATCCGTTAATCTATTCCGTTAATCATTTTGGCGACATTATCGCAAAAATGATACGGCCGACGCCAAACGGAATATACTTTTTTATATGTATACTGTGTATTATCACCAATTAAGTTCACTTGGTGAGATTTGCGTGTGCAAAATGGAAAAATACCAAATAATTTAATATTGAAGCCCTGACAGAGGATTGGCAAGATTTTGGAGAAGGGGCTTTTTATGTAAAATTTCGTGCGTGTCTAAAATAGGAAATGTACATATTTAGCGATAGAAATAAATGTTTGTTACCCCACGGTTTTTGAAAGTGTAATTTAGCTCCAAAACTTAGCAGAATTTTGAAAAATACTAAAATGGCGACATTTTACGGAGTAGCATACACGCAAGACAATCTTCGTTTACTGGAGGACCTCGCTACATGCATGAACGAACTTAAGAGGCTGTGACATTACGTAAGACATTTTGAACGTCCCGACGTGCAAGACTTTTTTTTTACGGATGGCTGTCATTTGCAATCGTAAATGGTCAGAAACCAAAGATGTCTCGAGAAAGGACAAAAATCTTATGATCGACACGATGTCATTGCGAGGGTATTTCATTTGAAAGCTAAGCACATGATGAATCTTCCTGCAAAAGGTTGTATCTTTGGTAATACTAGGTGTAACATGTATACGGTGGAATGAATTTTATCCATATTATATATATATGAGGTGACATTTTACTATTTTTTTTTTATTTTTCTCATATATTTGAAAGTCGTGGATAACCATTATTAAATACAATTGATTTCTTAAAATTTTAAATTTAAATTATCATTATCGTTTAAAAATTGAAAATTGTCTTGATATTTTACGTATAGGTTTTAAAATATAATATTATCGTCTTCTCAGCGAAGCGGGTGGGTATCAGCTAGTATATATATATATATATATATATATATATATATATATATAATTTTCTGAGTATATTGAGGGAAAATCAGTTCAACTTGGAGGACAACAACCAATGACGCTATATTCATAAATCTTCAGGACAACACAAAGGTAGCAGAGTTTGGACAATAAGAGTACAAACAAATACACTGCACTTGCACAGTTTACAGACACAAATATAAGAACAAAACAGTAAAGTAATAACAGTCACTGTTATATCAGCAACATTCAGCTCTCCAGCTTCTAGTTCTCTATACGAACAACATCCACAGTTAATTACACTCTACACTTTTAGGGCCGGTTCCACTAATCCGGGCAGATAAACGGTGTTTCTTTTTAAATTCACTCAATACACTTCACATCGAAATGCCGACAGCTTCCAGTTAATTTTCCAATCAATCTCCTCAACAGAAACTGGAAAGACAGACTACCTGATTCTCCGCCTCTAAGACTCTCAACTTATTTATACCTCTACCAGCCAGGTATGACGTTACATGGAAAAACTCAGGAACAGTCTGTTAATTTATTTCTGTAACTTGAATATATTGACTAGATTATACGTTCGGGAGCTATCCATTAGTCGCCAAATTTCGCGCCACCAAAAGAGTCACCAAATCCATCGCCAAGGCTAAGAGATTAAGCTTCCCTTGGCTGACTGATGACATATCTGTAAATGTTTCTTTTCCTACATAAGAGAACCACGTCAGTGAAGAGCCATCTCCTGTTTGTATCAATATAATGATTTTGTTAAATTTTATTTAACTTCCTAATTTATTCTACACTTTAACTATCACAGTACAGAGTTCATCTTTATTTCCTTATACAGCTCCATTTAATTTTTAATCTAATTAACTACACGATTCCTAAATCAGCTCAGTCAGTCTCACATTTCAAATCTGTAGTGATAATCCCTACTAGACGTTTGGTCTCGAGCTAAAACACCTAAAAATCCCTAAATCTAATACCATTTGATCTGAATAATTCTTGCATTTATAATACCAGACTAGGAAAGTTTATTTCTCTTCTGTTTTAGCTATGAAGACGAAAAGACGTATATGACGTCTGCCGTAAACTTCATAATATAACTATTCTCTCTCTATCATTAAACGTAAAATAAATAGACTTTACTCAAAGAAATATCTATAATTTTCCTCCATTACTATAACTAAAAGTTATTTTATCCTTAATTCCTTTCACCCCCCCCCACTTTTCTCTCTCTCTTTCTTTCTCTCTCTCTATATATATATATATATATATATATATATATATATATATGTATGTATGTATGTGTGTGTGTATGTATAATTTCTAATTTAACTTAAATTCTGCTTCCCATTTAAACTTTATTTTCCTGCAATGGTTATTTTCTTCGCAAAAATCACACAGCCTTAAAATTCCTATCTCAATTCATTGCTTTCTTTTTTGTCATAGTCCAAACAATTTCCCGCGTAACCCTTTAACAGAAACAAAAAGTAAAAGTTGCTAGCAATAATTAAAATAACTATAATAACTATACCACGCAAAGTACTTAAGTTTGGCATCGGTATCCATTGCGTCTGGATCTTCAACATTAAGCTCTATGACTTTGTTTAATATCAAATATGGAATTTTAACATCTGAAAGTCTACCTGATTATTAAATTGTCTATAATTATTATTCTTATTTCCCACCGCTATATTTATGTGCAGGAAACATATATTATTCATACCTTTTATAAGGGTTAATGAAAAAAGTAGAATTATTATATGAACCTTATAAAATTTATTATTTTTTTATATTTAAAAAGATTTTTAATTTCATTTTTCTTTGATTTTTTTCAAATGTATTACATATTTTCAACTCATATGAGATATATATTTAATATATATTTATTTATTAAGGCGAGTCATTTTCTAAAGCTTCAAAAATTAAAAAGACAAACTCCACATACTTGCTAGTTACATATAACTGTTTCAAATATTACTATTTTCTCCCCTGTATATTTATAATTGTACTTATTTTTTTAACATTTTGATTCAATGTTATAAATTTTCTACTCAACTGCTAACCTTCCTTTCTTTCTGTCAAAATTACATGTAAAAATATATCCAGTTACATTGAATATTTTTATCCCTCCAAGTTTCTAAGTTGAAATACGTTAAAAAGTCTTTTAAACTATTTCTATGCGCTCGAAGACTCCAAAAAGTTTTTCAATTTCAAGAAAGAATAGGAATAAAATTTCTACTTGGTGAGGAAAGTGTGGTCCTTGCTATGTGCTTTGAATCAATCTCAAATTATATCAGGATGCAAGAACTTTTTATAGTACTTTTTATCCTGACTGTCTAGAATATTTCCTTTATGTTACCCCCTTTGTAGAAAATCAAAAAAGTCTGGAGTCGCAAGGATCTAGAAAGACATTCTGGTGTGTTAAAAGGTTATTGTAAACAAATTCAACAGGGATGTGAAAAAACACGTTACCGCAAGAAAAACAATGGTATGGAAAAATTCACATTTGGATATTTTTAATGTATCTCAATAAAAATTGGAATTTTTCCAAACCATAATGATTTTTTTTCTTTATATTATGCAATGTATTCCATAACGCAAACGCTTCTCTACAGCTGAGTAATTTAAATTGATAGTGAATTTTAAAATATAGTATTCCTGAAAAATATAGGAGGAAAATTGGATTAAGAAATTTGGACGAAAAGTAATTCAGACAGTACAGATTATGAAAAAATTTAATAAATTGGTGAAAAGCAAAATAGCTTTTTTTGTTATTTCTTTAGTAAATCTTATTTTACTTTACAAACGGATTTTTTTTACAAGAATAAACTAAATGTAAGCTTTAGAACTTTTTAGACTGCGGTTGATATTTTTGTATTACACTCAAACTATTTTGCTCTTAAATTGGAACATAAATGAGTTAGATAAAATATGTAATTCTTTCCAGAAAATTTATTTTGTAATAAAGTTTAGTATCTTTATGCCTTTTCATTTATTTGAATTTCTTACACTCAAATTAAACATATGCAAACTCAAGATAACTTTAAAAAGAGTTTTAAAAAAAAATTAGAATTACTTTTTTATCACGTGATCTTCATGACATTTTAAACAACTTTTGTAACTCAAAATCTGCAAGATTGAATTAGTCAAAGGAATAAATATATTTTCAGTTACAACCTATCAAAAAAGGTCTGAAATTTATATTTCTTGATTAAATAAAATCAGCTTCATTTTTTTGTATATACTTTATCATTCAGCTATTGTAATCGTGTAAAAATTATAATATCTATTTCAAAGAAAAATTATATCAAATTACTTAATTAACTAAATTCGTTTCAAACTAATTCGTTCATTAGAATTTATTTCGAATCAAATTTTATTTGTTTAAATAGTGACCATTACTTTCAATCCATCCGGAACAATTATTTTATTATCAAAGAATAATTTTTTATATTTAATTTTCTTTGCTTTGAGTTTTAACGAATATTCTTAAGCTAACAAATTTATATCATAATTTATCTTACACAATTATATATTTTCATGAAATGCAATAATTCTTTTAATTATGAACAATTAGAACTATAATATATCATCATAAATATTCAAAAACAAACTTAGCGAAAATTATTTTAAGATTTAGTGATATAATTATCATAATACTTGAATCTGACCTGAATAAATGTAGAGTTCAATACCTTTTTAAACGAAGATCCATTTGAAAAAAAAAAAAAAAAAAAAAATTTTTTTAAAATTTTTAAACTATATTTGAACAAATAGTGCGTAAAGGTACTTAATGTCATCTTTGTTACAAATGAATTAACACTTTTTAATAAGGCGAGGGGTGTTAGATTTATCTCGACAGCTGAAAGCGTATACAATTTTCGATTCGCTATAATTAATTGAAAGTAAAATTAACTACTTTAATTTTTTTCCACATGCTTTATAAAGGAATGAATTATCTAAAACACGTAAAATGGTTCAAATATATTCTCAATTTTTTATACTATCAGTCCATGAATATAATAAAAATTTCTTATAGGAATTTGAGTGGGTTCCACTGTAAACAAGAAAATTTGTATACAAATGGCAACAAGATGGTTTATAAACTCAAATATATCTTCTTTGATGTGAATCTTTTATAAATTAAATAAAACTTTAAAAGATATTTTTAAAAATTATACTATTACAAAAAGTTAAATATTTTCTTACATTTTTCAAATTACACACACACACATATATATATATATATATATACAATTTAGAACAAAAAAAACCGTACAACATAAAGTTGCCCGATTGTAATGAAATTTCATGAATTTATGAAGCGATTTTCAATCTGATGGTCACATTTTTTGATGCATTGCGATTTATACCTTTCAAAAATGCCTCGCCACAGTATTCGAGCTCATTACGAACAACTGTCAGAGTTTGAAAGTGGTCGTATCATTGAATCGAAAGAGGCAGGTTGGGCAAATCGCAGAATTGCTCGTCATATGGGTCTAAGCGATGCGGCGATTTGAAGATACGGGGAAGAATGGGTGGACAATGGCAGATTTCACCGACATGAGCATACCGATCGACCTAGAGCCACAGAAAATCTGGAGAACAGAGTAATTGTCAGATGAGCTTTCATAGCGCCGGATTCATCGGTATCAACCATCAGTCGTGCGACCCGCACACGATTGTCCAACATGACCATTCACAGACGGCTGAGAGAGCGAAATCTATGCTATACGGACCGCTACCTCACCTGCCACTCACACCTTCATACTGTCGAGCCAGATTACAGTGATGCTTGTCTCAATCACGTTGGAATGATGCTGACTGAGATTTATAGTTTTTAGCAACGAATCCCGCTTCCAACTGCATCCTGACGATCATCGAAGACGTGTTTGGAGACGCCCAGGGCAGTGTGCCGATTCTGCCTTCATAATTGCATGCCACACAGGCCTTCAACCAGAAGTTATGGTCTACGGTGCCATTTCCCTTGATAGCCGGACACATTTGGTCATCCTTAGAGCCACACTTATAGCACAGCGGTTCGTATACGAAATTCTGAGACCAGTCAAAGAAATGATGAAAGGCGCCTACAACTACTAGGGAATGTTCATGACCTAGCTCGACTATTGGAGCAAATTTGAAAAACATTACTGCAGGAGTCCATCAGGAAGTTTTATCATTCTATGCCACGTCGTGTGGCAGCTTGCATCTAAGCTAGAGGTGAGTCAACACCTTATGAGCTCGTTACATCTTAACTATGTAACCTTGAACTAAACCTTTCAATCTTTCTAAAATTTTATTCATTTATATATATATATATATATATATGCCTAGGGTGATCCAAAAAAAGTTTACAAGCAGAAGCATTTGAAACGTAATAATTGTGGAGCGAATATTTCCACAAAGGGTGGTTGACAGAGGGCAGTTGTCTTACAGCGGTTCTACGCGTAAGTAGCGTCAGTACGCAGACACTTAAGAGCGACAGTAATGGCACGACGTCTAGAAAAGTGTTTTCTCATAGAGGTGCGAGCCGTAATTTGATTCTTTTGGGCCAAGAATGTGGCCGCAACCGAAATTCACAGACAAATCGTTGAGGTATACGGGGACAAAGCAATGAGTATACAACAGGTAGCGAAATGTTCTTTTCAAGCGGGCAGGGAGCATGTGGAAAACCGTAATATGGAAGCGAGCGGCCGTCCAAGTTCTTCAAGGACGGATATCAACTCGGCACGTGTTGAAGAAATCATAAAAAGGGATCGACGAGTAACCGTGCATGAGATTGCATCAGAGTTGGACCTGAGTTATGGTAACGTTCAGCGTATCGTAACCTATGAGTTGCGATATTCCAAAGTTTGTGCCCGCTGGGTTCCACGTGCGTTGTCCGCGGAGCATAAGGTCACTCGAATGATGTGCATTCACACATCTCTCAGCCTCACAGTTCTTCAGCGATACCATTCAGACGGCCAACACTTCATTGATCGTATCGTTACCGGTGATGAAACATGGCTTCATCACTTCAGCCCCACATCCAAAAGAGCCACGATGGAGTGGAAACACGCTGGATCACCGACGAGGAAGAAGTTTAAGGTCATATCCTCTGCCGGTAAAGTGATGGCAACCATTTTCTGGGATACGACTGGTGTTATCCTAATCGAGTATTTGGAGCGTGGCCATACCATTAATGCAGATCGTTAATGTGCCACCTTAACGAAATTGAGAGAAGCCATCCGACGCAAACGGCCTGGATTACTGAGCAAAGGCGTCATTCTTCTGCATGACAATGCCAGGCCCCATACAGCTCGCCAGACTCAGGAATTGCTGCAAAGATTCAAGTGGGAGGACTGGAATCACCCCCCCATACAGCCCCGATTTGGCTCCAAGTGACTATTTCATTTTTCCGGCGTTAAAGCGAAACTTATCCGGAACACGGTTCACCTCAGACGATGCAGTGAAAACAGCTGCCGAGAAATGGCTCAATGAGCAATACGGTGGATGAGTAAGCAATTCGAAGCCCAATTCGTGGATTTTTGCCATCGTTTTCACTGACTTGTGACACAGGGCATTGTCTTGGTGAAGCAGCACTTTCTTCAAATGCGGCGGCTTTTCGGCGATTTCGTCTTTCAAAATTTCCATTAACGCTATGTAACAGTCGCTGTTGATGATCCTTCCTTTTTCAAGGTAGTCAATGAAAATTATTCCATGCGCATCCCAAAATACTGACACCATAACCTTGCCCCCCGACGGTTGAGTTTTCCCATGCTTTGGAGCGGGTTCATTGTGTGCAGTCCACTCGGATGACTGTCGATTGGACTTCGGAGTGAAATGATGGAGCCATGTTTCATCCCTTGTAACATATCGACGCAAAAACTAGGGTTTATTACGCTTGATCATCTTCAAATACTGCTGCGAATCATCAACTCGTCGTTGTTTTTGGTCAAAAGCGCGGCACCAACTTTGCACAGAGCTTTCTCATACCCAAATATTCGTGAAAAATATGATGTACACGTTCAGTTGATATCTTTAGAGTGTCTGCTATTTCATTCAATTTCAATTTACGGTCATTCAAAATCAGTTTGTGGATTTTTTTTAATGTTTTCTTTATTTTTTAATGCTCTTTGGGCGTCCACTACTTTAACCGTCTTCGGTGCTCATTTAACCACTTATAAACTTAGCATACTAATCCTTGATGGTTGATTTTCCTGGGGCAGTGTCCGGAAACTCGGTATCAAGCCAAGTTTTTGCTTCAACTGTATTTTTTCTCTTCAAAAAGCAATATTTTATCAACACGCGAAATTCCTTTTTATTCATTTTTTTCACAATAACAAAAGTTGCTTCACTCAAAATGCTATAATTCACAAACTAACGATGCGACAGCTGTCAAATTTATACACGCACCTTTTGAGGGTTAGGGCTAACTAAAAAACATATGGATTTAATTTTATCAGCGCCATCTATGTGTCAGGCCGGGGACATTTCAATTGACCTGTTAGAGATTATTAAAAGAATTGGAAGCACTCTTACGAATGAATATTTCTTGTTACAAAGAAATCAAGGTTTTTAAATTCAATTTTCATGATTTTTAAAATCAAATAATGTACTTGTCACTGCATTCATTTCCAAATTTTTTTTTTAAATTTCCTATATTAAAATATAAATTTTTATCTTCATAAATAAATATAAATATTTCAGCAATTTTATATGTAATCATTTAAGTATATTTCATTGATAACTTTGAAATTCTGCTGTTTAAAAGTGTAATGCTTTTATTTTTATATGTTCTCTTACAAAATGATGAAACATTTGCGTTCACTTCGGAGTAATTTTTTTCTCCTGAATCCATAGGTGGAGAACAAAATATCAGAATAATAATTATAATCATCGAACTCTTTTGCAAAATACTTATTTAAAAAATTACTCTTACTGTAATTGTGGATACAATCTCATTCAATTTCTACCAAGAATATTTTGTCTTTCAAGTAACACTCTAAGAAAGTATTTAAGTTCGCTTTCGTTATTTATTTTATTTTTAAGTGTATAAATATGTTTTGCCCCTTATTTGTAAGATGAATTCTTTTTCTTTTAGCAAATACTTTCAAATCAACCCTGCTAAAAATCTATTATCGTCTGAATACTTTCAATTGGAATTTTAATTACTCAATTCCTTCGTTCGAAATTAGCTTATATTTATTTAAATAAATTGTAAGTTTCTAAGATTTCTGCATACATTTTAATAAAATATGCTATTCACTATCATCATGAAATTCCATTCATCAGATCATCAAAAAGAAAATTATTCAGAGGAAATTGAATTAATAAGGTTAATTGAAATATTAATTTACTTTTCCAAAACCTTGAATTTTTCAATTACGTAATTTTCTCAGAGCATGGCTTATTTATTCCAAGGAATAAGGGATATTTCCAATTTAGCACTCAGAATATCTGGAGAGAAAAATATAAAATACAAGAAAATAACATTATTTTGGTTACATTTTTACAAACACGAGATTCTACTTAATTATTCTAAAGGAAAGAACACAAATACTCTTCATACACCACATCTTTATTTCAAAAAATGCTTTTTTAAAAAAATGTTTTGCAAGATTTCGTGTGAAATGTTTAGACAAATTTAAATTCTAGACTAACTAGACTACATTGTATACTTTTATTTCATCAAATAGGATTAGATGTCAGGACACATAAGCAGTAACGTATGGATTTTAGAATTAGCTGCTTAGAATTTTTATGTAATTATGCATTTAAATTACAATCAATAATAATGTAATTATTCAATAAGTTTCTAAAACGTGCAACTACTTTTAGAGAAACCAAAAACTTAACTCTTTAAGGCTTTAATTACATTGTAATATTAATTTAAAATATACTTGAGTTTATCTTATTAAATACGAAAACAATAAGATAGAATACATATAATATTAGTATGTAAATTATGTTTACTATATTTAACCCTTTCACTACCGAAGGGAGAAAAAAGAAGTGCATCTCTGGGCAAGCGGTTTCATGCCGTGGAGTGTCACGCTGTGCCCAGACGTTTTTAGATATTAAGCCTAATTCACGAAAAAAATTGTCCTAAAATTGGCTATTCATTAGAATAATTTGTTTTTACATATATTATTTATAACACATTAAACTTAATATAAACGAAAGAAAAAAAGATTTAATCGAAAATTCTATGTTTTTACATAAAATAATTACATAAAAATCATATTTTTTAAGAAAATACAAAATATATTTACATTTGTTACAAAAATTTCACTGTGTCTATATGTACCATTACATGGACATATACACATAAAAAATAAATCTTACTTTATTGCATGGTATATTTATAAAAAAATTCAATGCATAGTTCAACGTCACATGTCTTACACGCATATATTGACGCTTCACGCAAGAGTTTGAGCAAAGGGCACATCTTAGTCCTTTTTTTTTTCTTTACTTTAATCTCAATGCACAGATTTGGATTATTTTCGCTAACATTACTGTCAGATTCATTCATTAATTCGCAAATCTTAGTATCCGATACATACTTTCTTTTCGTCATAATTATCGCTACAAATAAAAACTGACCGAATGAAACGAACAGCTGAGAACATCTGCTACCAAAAGCCCTAACCCCCATAGAGGGCCATAAATTCTCCTTCGAACTTCTAAGAAGCGAGCAAGAAAGAAAAAAGCAAACCGAAATCAAGTGCACCCTTTAAATCATGTCATTCCATTTAAAGAGCCGCGCCACAACACGTGTTTTTAACAATTACCCCCCTACTGATAGCCAGAAGTGAAATCCAAGCCCATATCACCAAGGTCAACACTCCGAATAAACTATTTATATAGATTTCGTGGTATCGCAACGCCGTATAGTAGCATTACAAAAATTAAATAAAATGTTCTCATCAGGCGTATCGCTGGTCTGCAGCAGGCTTTCTCGAATCGTATTTAATGTGATACGCTGGGCACAGGAGAGCAAACGCGAGTGTATCACATGTGAGTGAACGGGTTAAGCGAATATATATTTACGCCAACAACTTACCATCAATAATACTATACATACCTTACTAGAAAGTCTTACCAAATAAAAAAGTAGAATGTTTTTCGTTCAGAGTATTAATGATAATTTGAACTAAGCTTTAAATATGACTAAATTTCAAACTATTTAACATTACAACGTATTCTCTTTTGTCAGTTAAATTCGAATTTACTACTCGCATTGATATTCAATAAAGCTGTAATAAAAATGTAGATTCCTTATAAATTACACATATATAAAAAATGATTATAGATAGATATATATATATAATAATTACTCATCGCTCTCATTTAAATTGTGTCGAGTATCATAATCTCAATTATATAGTATTCTCGTCTATTTAAAAAGTCTTCGTAAGTATTAAAAATTTTAAAAACTCTAAGAAATTGAAACCATTTTATGAGATCAAATTTTCTTAGTTTTAATACCCTTTACAAACAAATATATATATATATATCCGCTCATCAAGAAAACTCTTACGGAATTTGTTCCCAGCTGTTTATCCTAAATAGTGTTACTCATAAACAACCATTATTCGACTATAAACTTCCGCATTACACTATCATTCTGCCATTATAAACCGTACTACTGAGTGCTGTTCTGTTCTGGAAACATTCGTCTTTAGCATTAGTTAACATTCACTTTAAAAGTTCAAAGCATGTTTATCGGCTATGCGAAAACTGCGTTACACTCCTAGAATACTTTTTTATAACCCTGTAAGGTGGTGCTGCTGTTACTGCTGTATTTATGATGCTATGGCGTTCGACTAGTTTTCAGTTGGGCAACCCGTATCATTTTCTAAAACATTTATTGTGTTACATATTTTTCAAATATCAAAAACAGATTTATAATATCATTAAGAAGTTTATGTAGTGTATCAGTTATAACTCAAGAATCTCAAAATACAGAGGGGCCTTGTTTAACGACAGCAATCTGGGGAAACCCGGGGGTTTCGGGAAATACCAGAAATCAAACGGTATTGGATGGATATGGAGCGTGACGAAGCGTAGGTGTGCTCCGATCGACTAAAACCTTTGTGAGATTTCGAAACTCTTCATATTCACGGTGTTAATTTCTTCATATTTGAGGAACTGTTTCATGTTGGGACAAATTTCATTTTGTGAAAAATGAAAATCTGACCGCACTCGCCTATACTTCCTCAATTATCATTGGTCTGCCAGCGATTAATAGCCTCTGTAGCCAGGAAGAATTTCAAACATGTGCACTCGGATTACAAATATTCGTGCAATAAATTATGCTTCCTTAACTTCATCTGCTTATGATTCAAAAGCAATAGTAGTATATGTACTGAATACATCTGGTATACACTGATATAGATTTTACAATACCAAAATCTTACACAGAAAACAGATTTGTTGATAGGATTTGCACAGAAGTATTATTGTTTCAATAAAGTTCAAGATAACATTCAAGTAAAAGTTGTTTTGTGACTTATTGCAGTTCTCCCTGCTTCACGGCTTACATAATTAATTTCGTGACTTAACTCATCTGGAAATAAATTAATCTGTAGCTTTCCATGATATTTCGATATTCTTTATTACTTCTGGGAGAGAAAGAAGAAAAGGAAGCTGATTAAGATTACCATTCTTATAGTTTCTACTTCAAAAGAATAAGAAAAACGATCCCTTCAAATGATTTTTAAAACTTGTGGAAGTAATCCTCAGTATTTTTTTTATAAATGTAATTGGGTGATTCCCTTTTCGGTAGATAAATTAAGAGTATCAAATATTATCGGCCGAAAAGATTTTAGTATTTCATTTCCGAAGTGCATCGGTAAACATTGCTCTGTTTCCGAAGGATTACTGAAAAGAATCTGAAAGCTCGCTTCGATAAATCTACAATGTGACTGGGATTAATTTTTATCCTCCTCTTTCTCGGAACTAAGGAAATCGTTCGAACAAATCAAGAGCTTATTTTTCGATAGAAATATATTTCCGAACCCCTCTCTATATACTGTTTATAGCTAATACTAATTTTTTTTCCCTTCGACAAGATAAAGAATACTTTTTTACTGCTTCCTTGAAAGGAAAAAAGTAATAATAAAAACGAAGAAAATGTGTTTGATGGAAGAAAAGCTAAGTTGCAGAAAGAAGCGTCTAATAAACATTTTTACAATGGGAAATTTATTTCGAAGTATTATGATTTGTAATCAAGAATATTACTGTTGTTGAAAATATAAATTTCCGCAGAAAATTTGATAATTTGAAGCCAATTAGTTTCGCATTCTACTTTTAAAAAATAAAATAAATTTAATTTTATGATATTAGAAATTGTAATCATTGCGGCTAAGTATTATACAGGGTGCCTTATAGTTTTAAAAGACTATATTGTTTATATTATACGATAGAGACTACGTTTGGTTATTATTCGTGATGTGTTAAAAGTTTATTTCCATTGCGAATGAGACTTGACTTACAGGAGAGAAGGTGTTTTGTACTAAGCTGTGATTTCAGCGCTACATACCCCGCTTATTTGAGCGTTATATATATATAGGGTGTTATATAACAGGGCTTATATATCGCTTAATATACCGTGTGTTTATAAAATGTCTTACTCAGTTTGATGTTTAATATTTCATAAAATAATGAAAATAGATTAAAATTAAATTCATAAATGGTTAGATAGACTGAAATAAGTTTCTTGATCCTTGTCGATGAACTTTCACGTGTGACTCCTTCGTCTCACGGAAAATATCAAGACGACAGTCAATTTCACGCCACGTACCGGCAAACATGTCGGCATCCACAGCTGCTATTGCTGTTGTAATCCTGGCTTTTTGGTCATCAATGTTCGATACTTTCCTCCTGTAAACGATGTTCTTTAAAAATCTCTAAATAAATACATCCATCGGCGTTATATCAGTTGTTCGGGATAGCCAAGGAATTGGACCGCCTCGACAACCTTTCTATAAAATGATCCTTCAAAGAACGATGGTACTCCAAATAGATGGTGCACCGTCTTGTTGCAAAAAGACATGTGGCTGAAATTCTTCGATTTGCAGAAATACGAAAATTTCCAACATTTATAAGTAACAGATGTGACTGTACGCCTCTGTTCTGCGATACCTCCAGATTCTAGAAAATTCTTTTTCCGCCGTAAGATGCTGTTTGTGGATGGAGGATCTTTTTGGTACACTCTTCTGCAATTTCTCTTTGTTTGTGTAATCGATTTCATTTCGATGAACCACCATCAAGTCTGCGCTTTTCCTAATGGTGTGTTCATTCTCCTCACTATCTGATTGAATAAAGCATCACATACGAAAGTCGAACAAATCATCAAAATTAAACATAACATTGCATTTTAATCGTTGCCAAAAACAAAAGAGAGAAAAATGCAATTAAGAAGCAGATGATACTTACAAAAGAAAATATATTCAAACGGGAAAATGAAATAATTTGCGATTAATAACACGCGCAGACGATATTTACGAAAATAAAGATATCCCAATCAGGAAAGGAAAATTTATGAGTTATTCCGTCAATAAATACTATAAGTTTATTTATATCTTCAGTATTTTTTGAGTTATTAAACATCAAAATGTGTCCTAAATCTTATAAACACCCTATATACAGGGTGCCCGCTGAAGTCCCTTACCACCCTCTTAACTTCAGAACGGCTGCTGCTATATTCATAAAAGTGGTGTCTAGGTTAAGTAGCCATGCGCTACTGAATGAAACCACCTATGGCGCCAACTGCTGGAAAACTGTGTGGTTAGCATTCCTATTTTGAAAATTGTATGAGATAGGGAGGGGGAAGAGATTTACAAAGTTGTAGAGCATTATCAATTTAGTTCAAAAATACATCTTGTGAACATTAATGTTTTTTCCTTATTTCACCTCTTTGTCTCACTGCTGTGTCGAGTTTTGTGCGAAAGATAACCGTTTCTCCTTCCGCTCAAGTTTCGTGACGTCACAGTGTAGAAAATCACAAAAAAACAAATGCATGTTTCATCCGTTCTATTATTCGCATTAATATACACAAGATGGCTTTTCATAACAAATCGATGATGCTCTACAACTTTGAATATCACTTCCCCCCTAACTCATTCCATTTTCGAGATAGGAATTCTAACTCCGCAGTTTTCCACCAGATGGGGCCGTACGTGATTTCATTTAGTAACGCATGGCTACTCTACAATACCTAGACACCACTTTTATGAATATAGCAGCAACCGTTCCGAAGTTAAGAGGGGGCAAGGGACTTTAACGAGCACCCTGTATATATATATGTGTGTGTGTAAGTGTCTTTATTTCAAAGAAAAAGGAGGAACACGATCTTCTTTAGAGAATCAGCGAATGATGAAAGACGCTCATTACAAATGGAGTTTTGATAATCATTTTAAGCGTGATCGGCGAAATGGTAGGCTCTAAATCAAAGTTGATAGAATTGTAGCAGAAATTGAAGAATAGTAAATAATATCGGGAAGATGAAGAGTTGTCAGAGTTGCTTTGGTCTCTACTGTTGAAACCCAGAAAACGGAAGAAGACTCCTGAAGAAAAAGGAAGTCGGAGAAAAGCAGAGGAACACCTTTCAGAGAACGAGAGCACGAACTAGAATTAGCGAGAAATCGCACTCTCGGAGTGGGGAAAACAGTAATCTGTTATCTAGAGCGCTTAGCAACGACTATGTTGAAGTTACTAGATAAACTTTTAGAAGGAGTAAAGATTTTAGCCATTACAGTCCCTAGAAAAAAGTAATTTTGGAATTTCTTTTTGGATAGAATGGAACGAGCATTCAAACAGAGGAAAGTTCCTGAAGAATAACAGAGGGAAATTTTATTGAAACTATTTGGTAAGAAAGTTTCACTTGTATTAATATTAAAGAGAATTTAAAAGATAACACTAAAATGAAAGTACTAATTTTGAAAAAAATTCGAATCAAATTCTTGTGCCCTGAAAAATTTCGAAAAGCAAATAGGAATTCAGGCGAAGCATTCCGTATTTAGTCTTATGTTTACGTGGGAATATTATTACAAATTACATGGATCATATTTGAAGGAACTAATAATTGTTGATAAGTTACTTCAATTATTCGATAGTTAGATAGCTTATCAAAAGAACTGATTATTGCTGATAAATTATTTCAGTCGTTGGATAATGAGATAGTTCTTAGGGTGTTCTAAACTTTTGAGGCGATAAATTTTGGACATCTGTACAAAATTTGATAAAATTAAATTTTTATTAAACTGTTTCCAGAATTATAGAAAAATGATTATTCATTCTTATCAACTCATATGACATATTGTATTTTATAATTACATAAAAAAAATTCATAACTTCTGTAAGTGTTCCTGTATTGCCAGTGTTTTGTAAAATATATTATTTGTCAACTTAAATAATCCTTACAATTTAATCACAATGCTTATTTTTCACATTTCTAAATATTCAGAGATTTATTTGACGTATCATCAACAAGAACTAATCTTAAATTAATTTACAGTAGCAAAAAATAGAAAATTACTTTAAAGACTTATTGGGCTCTACAAGTGAACAACAAAAAGGAGAAAAAAGGGAGAGAGGGAAGTCTCATACGTTCCCTTTGATAACAATGCACGAAGAGTATTTGTACTCATAATTCTTCTAATTAATACATTGATTCGACAATTACCGGAAATTGATGCAGACATACATGTATTAAAACGGGAAATTATATTTATATAAGTCGGATATTATGTTCCCAAACTATTACGTTACCCGAATTGATGTCATAATTAATAACCTAAAATAAGACGAAAAACACCTCATAGCAATGTTCCGGAGAAATAAGATCGAAACGAAATAAAAACGAACTTATTCTTCTGTGAATGAGAGATGGGATCTAATTTCAAGATAATATATATAATATACCCAGTAATAAATGCATTTCATTTTCTTTTTTTTTCTGCCCACAATTGTCACGGAATATTTTTAGCTATTCCTTTTTCTTATTAAAGGAAACAAGTAGGATTATACCTCTGTATCTGTTAATCAATTTAATAATTATTAATAAAATACTCATAAAATAATATATGTTCAGAAAAACTTATATATATAAATTTATATTCATCATCAGAATAGATTTTTGTTGGCTTGCTATTTACATTAGATTTTATTTTCATATTGAAATTGATTCCTAACTATAATTTGGAATTTCAAGATTTGAGCTTCTGGTATGATTCTTGAAGCCAAAAAGCAACATTACTTACTGTTGAACATGAAATATTTGAACTCTTGAATCACAAAAATACATTTTTATGAAGAAATGAAAAAACATTACTATATTATACAAGTAAAATGCACAGGACTCTCTCTCTCTCTATATATATATATTTATATATAAGTGTGTGTGTGTGTGTGTTTATGTGTGTGTGTTTATGTGTGTTTGTGGTGTGTGTGTGTGAGTAATAATTTCACTTAAATATAATTTATTTTCCTAATTTTTCCTATTATTTTAATCATACATAGCAAACAGTTCATTCTTACTTCCTGATACTTTTCCAGTTTAGCATTTATTTTATGCAATCACGCGCTATTAAAATCTAAAATGTCAGCTTCCCATGGATTTCGAGATGAAGGGAAACTCCCTACTAGACTTTATGTCAGCAGCTAAAGTCTCTGAAAATGCCTCCGTTCAATACCGCGTTATCGAAAGAAATTCTTGCATATAAATTCTAAGTAAGATAAATTTTATTCCTAAATTAGCTTTTAAGCATAGTTGTCCTTTTAGTGCGTTTAGTGAAAAAAAATCAAATGTAGTGAAGTTATTAAAAATTAAATTTGAATAAGAATGATAGTATGCATAATAAAGAGGTAAAAAAATGTAATTACAAATAAGAAGGCAAATTTTGTTAATAGGGTTATAATGATTAGGAACAAAGCAGTTATGCACAAGAAATTCTATATTATAGCAACTATCTAGTTTATAGTAATACTTTTAGTGAATTAAACAATACTGACTGTGAAATTCCTAGCAAAATTATTATTACGTACAAGAAAATATGTTGTGATAGAAATTTCTTTAGATTTCCTCACATTTTAACACTCATATTCTATAAGAATCCTTAAATATTTCGACAGTATCTAGAAGTTATCATACTTTGTCAAATTGTAAAGTTTTACAAAATTTATCCCGAAATGCTATTATGAGAAGGTGCCAAATCAGATGTCCTCCTCGTCACTTACGAGGTCCGTTGCCAATAGTCCCCGTGTTGCTTCTAGTGCGAATTAATCAGTCACTAGAGGCTAAAGAAAATTTTAACAAGTATCCATTAGTTAAAACAGTAATGATATAGTTTATTATGTAAACAAATTAAGAACTTTACTCCATCTTTAGATATGACTTGAAGATCATTTAATTCTAGAAATATTTAAGATCCCATTAAAATTCTTAAGGATATTTTTAGGATTTTTTTTTTTTATGATAGAGATTTTTTTTCTTTCTTTTTATGTTAAAAATGTATATATTTGGTTAATTTTGTTCTAAAAGAAAACATTATTGTAGAAAAAGAAAAATATAAATGAATAAAAAGGTTTGTCATCAGATGGCCCTATCAATGATAATCTCGATAATAGAACTTACCATTTTAAAAATAGTTATACTGATAATAATAATTTAACAATGATTTAGTATATAGATGATCTTATATTTTTTTCAAAATGATAATATTTAGAAAAAACCTTTCAAGTCGTTTTATCCAGCTTATTTAAAAATTTTACAAACTATTAATAATATTCTTTAAACTGAGTTGTTAGAAATATATTCAAAATATTTTGATAAAAAAAAAATTCATGGTAATATTTATAACAAGCGAAATAACTTTCGTTTTTTGGTCCACATGGTTATTTTTAGGAATTGTAATCTTGATATATCTATTTTAGAAATATAATATATATTTATATCTTACGCAATAAAAGTTTATTTAATTAATCTTTTTATACTGATGAAAATTTGAATACATTTCACAAAATGTGCTTTCTGACAGATTATCCTCATAATTTCCTTAAAAATAACTTAAAATAACATTATTATAAAATTGAGTAATTTTGCTTGTTGTTGATTTATAAAAAAGAAAGAAAATTCCTTCATTTTTATTTGATTCCAATTTTAATTTTGCTTATATTTTTTAAAATTGATTTATAGTCATACAATGTTGTATTTGTTAAATTTTAAATTTCTTAATATACTGTTACATTATTCTTATATACATTTTACAATGTCTTTTTTTTTAAACTTTTTTTGTTCTTAAAGAATGTTATATATTAATTAAAATTATTATAATATTCTCTTACTTACTATCATTTAATTCTAATTTTTATACTCAAGTAAATTTACTGTTAATCTGTAGATTATTAGGATTTCAGATTATTAGTTAATAAGTGACATATATATGTATATTTTCATCGTAAGATTCCTTAATTCTTACGTCTTTTTTATGTTCCATTTCAGTGTTTATAAAATATTTATATTTAAGTTTTCTTTTGAAGTTATAATTCTTATTCCATATTTATGAAATTAACTTTTTATTTTTCTATTTTATCTGATTTTGTTTATAATTCCGTCATATTTTCGATTTTCGATCTGCAGTCTATTACAGCAATAATTACTTTACATTCCATTCTTTTATGTATTTTTAGTTTTTTTATTCATTTCAATTTCACGTTTTTCCATGTTTACTTTATCTGCTTTGTAATTTCGTATTTCCTTAAATTTAGATAGTTTTTTGTAAATTATTTGTAAAACATAATATGTACCTTTGTAGTTTTCATTATTTTAAATTATTCATTAACATTTCTTTGTTTGTAAAAACTGCCTTGAGATATTTGTTTTCAACAATATATTGTTTTCTTTGTTTATATATACATATATATATATTATATATATATAGTATAATATATAATATATGATGTACTATATATATAATGAACATTTTAAATTGGCATTGAGTATTTATGGTTTAGAATAAGGTGACAAAGCATTGTTTAATCGATGAGTAGAAAGAACAACAGAGAAACCAACGGCCATCAATTCTCAAAAAAATTTATTTATTCTTTTTGATGAGAGAAATGGAAATTTTTTCTTTAAATAATCGGCAGCGACTGTCGGCCTTCAGATCGACAAAGGGACAGATTTTATCTGGCCAAATTCCATATGGAAGGATTTCTTTAGGCCTTTTTTTATTCATGAGTTGAATGAAGAATCTTTCAGGGTTTTTGGCTGAGGCTGAACCGTCTAGTAATGATTATGCGAACAGGTTTGAGTTCATGGAAAACATTGATTGAGCAGTTTTTACGAGCGAGATATCGCATAAATTTTATGATAATTTTGGAATCGAATCAGAAAATAGGAATAATGTTTTCCTTTTAGGTTATGAATGGGAAAATTAGAAAGTTAAATTATTCATAAAATAATTAACTATATATATAGTGTGTGTGTGTGTGTGTGCTGTGTGTGTGTTTCGATGTGGATGATGAGGCTATTTAAAAATTATGCACATTATTTTAAATCATAATATTTTTCAAGATCTTAGGATAAGTTTCTTATGGCTAAATAGAAGTTAACCTAAAATTGCTTTATTATTATATAGTTAACACGAAATATCCTAAAACACCTGAAAATGTAACTTAATATACTTAAAGGTATGAATAACCTAACAGGTTGTGACTTAATCCTCTTTCCCATCTCTTCTGTCATCTTAAACGTTATTCTAATCCCAAATCTAAATTTCAACTTAACTAAGATGAAGTACAGATAAAGTAATTACAATAGTCAATTATGTTTCAGAATTGAGTTTTTTAATTATCTAATAAGAGAATGCTCTCAACCAGCCGAGAGTATTAACAATGTCTGCACAGTATAAAACAATACACTTCCCTTAATTAGATGCGAGTAATTCCTCCAAATAATAAATCAGTTAAACAGCGTAGGGGTCTATTTCTAACAAACACGTAGGCACGAAGTATACTACCGCAACTTCATATGATCATTCTTCCCATTACCGTACCTTTATCTTTCAATTGAACTCTCAAACATTGTACGAATTAATTACATAGATTCACTCCACCTCTAAAGTTTACGTTATTTGCATAGCCACGTTTTATTTGGTTGGAAAGAATTTGGAAATTTAAATATAAAAACAGAAAGAAACTTTAGACGTTAGTGTAGAGAAGTTTTGCAAATAACCCATAATACAGATGTAGGTAGCTGAAGTTGAGTAATAATGATCATGATTTCGTTGAATTGGTCGTGGAGGGGGATGTCGGCTCTGGTGCTATCTTCGTAATTTGACAAAGACTCAAAATTTCAAGGACAGTCACCGATAGCCCTCGAGTTACTTCTTAGTGAGGTGTCAATAAATCATGAATCAATCTATTTAGGACATTTACATACCATTCTTCTTTATATTTTTTTAAATATAAATACTTATTTTAAGGAATATCAAATACTTCCTTCAAGCACTGCCTTTATTAATATGTTGAAATATAATAAAAACTTCGATGATTTAAGTTAAGTGAAGTAATGCAAAATGCTATTACACATTTCTCTCCTCTCTGTGTGTATTTAGCTTTTAAAGATTATTTTCTTTTCTTTTTTTCATATTTAATTGCAGCGCAGTAAACTGGTTTGTATCTAAAAGTGATCATGCTAAAATAAAACTTACATAAAATATTTTAAGCCATGAAATAATCCACATTAAATAACAATTCAATGCTCCATTTCCAAGACAGATCTTATCAGTGAAGATATGATCCATTAGATTAAACCTACTTATGGGAAATTACTACTGTTTGGCCAACTAGTTCTTCTAGGCAATTCACATGCACAAAATTACCCATGATGGAATCCTCCAAAGTTATAAAAAAAACTTATTATCTAAGTGTAAAAGAGAAAGTTCTTTCTAAAAATAAACATTTTAATATTTGTAGCTTATTTAATGTACACATGGATTCTTTTCTTGTAACTTATTGATTGTTGAAATTAGTTTATTAAATAAGTAAGTCTATCAAGCAATTTGTGGATATTCAAAATAAGTATAAGAGAAAAATTATTAATTAAAATTGTAATAATTGATATTAGTCTTTTATTTCATTTTCACTATTCTTTCTAAAAAGGGTTTCTAACATTTCTGAAGGAGAAAGCTCTTAGAACTATTGAACAAATGAATGTAAAGGAAATTGTTCACATTATCAACAAACTCTTAAATGAAAATCAAAACCATGTTAAAGTATTTAATATTGATTATAATTAGCAGAATTATGAATACAATTAATCATATATATGCAAACAAGAAATAGATTTTTTTTAAAAAAAAAATCTCTTTTAGCATGCTTAATCTTTAAAAAAAAAACTATTTCAAACAATTAAATCGCTTTAAAAATTTCTTTTATTTTCAAAGCACATGAGATTTCATACGACATATTTATGAGCAACATTAGAGAAAATTATAAAAATAGGATAATTTAATATTATTACTGAATTATAAATACGCAAATGATATATACTGCTGTTTGTAGAAAATGCAACACCATGAAAGAATCATCAGAATCAAATGAAATTTAATGCAGAAACGACTTGTACTGATACAAATAAATGATGAAATTTTCAAAACAAAAGAAACAAATTAAGCGTCCGAAATCAGTATTTGGTGCAGCCACCATGCGCTGCAATAAGTGCTGCTATACGACGTGGCATGGAGTCAAACAGATGTTGAATATCTGCTTGAGGAGAAAATTCCATATCGCTTGTATGCGCAACCAAAGTTCGTCTTTGGAAACTGCAGGACGCGGATCACGAGCGAGACGCCGACCAACCATATCCCACACGTGCTCAATAGGCGACATATCCGGTGAATAAGCAGGCCAAGGAAGAAGTTGCATGCGTTGTGCTGAACAGAAGTCTCGAACAGTCCGCGCAACATGTGGGCGTGCATTATCCTGCTGAAAGATAGCTCCAGGGATGCCTTGAAGGAAAGGAACGACTTCGGGCTGTAGCACTTCGCGGACGTACCTGTTGCTATTGAGATTACCCTCAATTCGTATCAAATTGGATCGTCCATGATACGAAATCGCACCCCAGACCATAACTCCGGGTGTTCGACCACTATGTCGTTCAATAATACACTCAGGAAGGCAGCGTTGACCGGCATAACGTCTAACACGAACACGGCCATCATGGGTCCACAAATTGAAGCGGGATTCATCTGAAAAGACAACTTGGTGCCAATCAGCTCGCCTGTCTCTGTGCTCAAGAGCCCACTGCCGACGCAGCCGTCGATGATTCGCCGTGAGGGGAGGCACCCTTGCACGCAATCCACGGCGCAGCAGACGACGACGAATTGACGAAGCCGACAATTGTACACCTGTAGCAGTAGACCAACGTGCTGCCAGCTGCCTGGAGGAAGCTGTGCGATCATTCACCGCCATGCGGAGCAGGTGTCGATCATCGCGCTCTGACGTCACCTTCTGTCGTCCAGTGCCTGTTTTTCGAGTTGTTCGGTGCTCGTCGGTCCACTGCTTCCAAACTCGCATCACTGTGGAACTGTTCCGCTGCATACGAGCTGCTATTGCGCGATAGGAAAATCCTCCTTCTCGAAGGCCGATTATCCTCCCTCGTTCAAACTCCGTAAGTTGCTTGAATTTCTTATTCTTCCGTCGTGGAGGCATACTCAGGTCTCACTAAACGTTTGCCACTAACAAATAATCATAGACTTTTTTCAACGTCCCGCTACAGCACTTTATTTATACGCTTTCAGCATCAATTCAGAGGGCGCTGCGCGCGCCGCGCACGCGCGATGGCTCTGAAACTTTATTAATTTGCATAATATCCTATAATTGACATTTGCTGCGAATTTCATTTGATTCTGATGATTCCTTCATGGTGTTGCATTTTCTACAAACAGCAGTTTAGATTAGGAGGAATTAATTCAAAATATTCAAAAAGGAATATTACCTATAAATTTATGGAATATTTAGGTAGATTCCCCAGATTTTGTGTTTCTAATAGTTTTATATACAATATAAATTATATATATCAAGTGCAGACTTATAAATCTGTGTTCTTTCTTTACATCATATCTTAGTTCTGAGCTTTCTATTAAAGACACATTATACATATAACAATTATATTTGGGTTAAAATTATATCTCAAAGTTGTTCAAATATCCAAGCTCCCAGAAGTCAAAAATTCATTTAAATTTCCAGAACGGGAGCTAAAGAAAAGTACGAACTTTGAGCAAAAAGTAAGGCGTCACTTTGTGCTTCGAATCAGACTCAAATTACATCAGGATATGCGGGAAAATTTTTCTACAACTTTTTACTAATCGTGACTATGCATTCAAAATTTCCTTTTTTCGGGGAGTGGGAAATAAATAAATCTGCTGTCTGAGTCTCTTGTAGAAGAATTCCATTATATTAAGAAGTTTAAGTAGACAAAAATTCAATTTGTACTTTCAGGATAAAGTATGTCTCGGCTGAAACTTTAAATCTTAACTTAGAAATTTCGGTATTTCCAAATCTACTCTAAACGAATTTTTGTTGCAACTCTAAATATATTTTTCTCGTTGGTAAAAATACAAAAACCTTGGTCGAAAATAACTCGGTTAAATTAAACAATATTTTGCCTTTTTGGATAAGTTTTAAAGTAATTAGTGAATAAAGGATTCATAAGGCAAACAAGATTTTATTAAGGAGAAAATAGAAAACGAAGAAATTTAAATTATATAGAAAACAATACTTGATAAGAATGTAATATGTACATATGTATTTTTGTGAATTTTATATTTTTCGTATGCATAATTACATTTTCATAATGCTGAATGTCTTTATTTCAGACACTATTATATATATATATATATATGAATGTATGTATGTATATGATAAATTAAATATAAATACTTTTTTTATTTAATCATTCTTAGCGTTAAATCTTCTCTTTCGTTTTTAACAAACTGATTTATGTTAACATTGAGAGTCCCATTTTTAAAACCATTACAACAAAATTATTTCTTCGAGCCCTCTTGTTTTTGTTAGCATATATATAAACGCGGTTTACTGGATCTAACTCTTCTTTTTCGCTAGTGATTCTTCCTATGTAAGTCACGCAACATGAAACGCTTTATTTCGTCATTGAAGACAATATCTCAAAAAGTAATTTGCTTTAAACATTACTTAAATTATCAACGTGTTCGAACAAATTACATGATTTGAGTAATACTAAACGTTTGTAAATTATTTGTTTCATTTCATAGACAACAGCAAATCAATATCAAGATGCCAGAAAAATTGACAGAGGAGAATATAATATATATATATATATATATATATATATATATATATAATGTTGTGCTTCGTTCAATTTGCGTATTGCTCAGATTGATTGTCTCAATACTTGTGGTACGTCCGCGAAGTGCCACAGCCAGTCGTTCTTTCCTTCAAGGCATCCCTGGAGCTATCTTTCAGCGGGATAATGCGCCACATGTTGCGCGGACTGGTGAGACTTCTGTTCACAACGCATGCAACTTCTTCAACCCTTGGCCTGCTTATTTCACGGATATGTCGCCTATTGAGCACGTGTGGGATATGGTTGGTCGGCGTCTCGTGATCCGCGTCCTGCAGTTTCAAGACGAACTTTGGTTGCACCTTTGTGATATGAATTTTCTCATAAAACAGATATTCAGCATCTGACTCCCTTTCCCGTCGTATAGCAGCACTTATTGTATGGTATGCACCAAATACTGATTTCGGACATATTTGTTCTTTGTTTTGAAAAATTTCATCATTTGTATCATTAAGTCGTTTCTGCATTAAATTTCATTTGATTCTGATGATTCTTTCATGGTGTTGCATTTCTACAAACAACGGTATATATATATACTATATCTCTCTCTATATATATACTCTCTC
>BMAW01075055.1:49453-99181 GCA_019974015.1 Nephila pilipes | reverse complement strand
TTTAGTTTCAGTCTTAGTAATTACAACAGAAAACGTAAATGGAGAAACTGCGTGATGGCATTCGAAACTTCTTTAGGCCAAAATGTCTTTTAATCAGATTTAAACGTTGAAAAGCAATATTTGCTCTCATTTCAAAGCACCAAGACCTCCATTAAATGAAAATCGATTATTTTACTTGAAAACAAGGTAAGATTTGCTGGTGGTACAAGTATTATCAGTTAATTTTTGATTATGTATTCATATATGCGCAATTTTAAAAAAGAATACAGTGAATAATATTAAAACGATAAATATTTTTAATGATGATGGAGTGCAGGTTACAGTGTTCTTAATTCTATTTAACAGAATATACCACCTCCTCATAATTAAATAAGAAAATACCATAATTAACTTTTGTAGTTTAAAAAAGACTATTTATAATTAAAATTATTAAAAATGAGTTTTTAGAAAGAAAAAATACTAGATATTTTTCGAGAGCTTGGTAGATATTGAGAAACCAAAAGATCTTGAATTGAATCTAATTTTTTTTAATTTTCCGTCCAAGCGATCATAGGCAAACTGTTCACCCATTTTAGCTCTGAGTTCAACTGAATGAGTTGAACGAACAAAGTTGTGTGTAGTTAGAAGGCAGGTTGATCAAATAGATTAAGTTCAAATATTTAAGTTGTAAAATCAATAGACAAAATTCAAATATTTAAGTTGTAAAATCAGTAGACAAAATTCAAATATTTAAGTTGTAAAATCAGTAGACAAAATTCAAATATTTACGTTGTCAAATTATGTTCATTTATGAAATATAGCATGAAATGCTGAAATGTAATTTTCCAAGTACTATACTCGTATATGTTCGAGACTCAAGGCAGTTTTGCAAAAGGAGTTGACTTATACGGAATATGTGCTGACTCAAAATCCTAAACTTAGTATGGTGTGAATGTTGTAACTGGAATATCAAATCGTGTGTCGACCTAGTCATCTAGCATCTAGTCATTCCATGATTATTTTTATTTTTATTTTGCATTCAACAAGGAAACTTAACTTTATGTTCCTTTTTTTCTTTTAACTCATGTCTTTAACTTCAAAGATTTGTTTCAGTTTAAAGTTTCCCTGTATTAACAATTTTCTTCATTTATTTTAAAAAATTTCTAGGTTGATGGAATCATACTTGCTAATTAAATGCAGTTGATTTCTCATACACACACAGGTCCTATATTTTCTCTCATCAAAACCTTTTTATCGATATTGGAAACAAATCAGAGGAATAAAAAGAACCTTTTGGAAACTCCCATTGATTTGACAATGATTTATCATAAAAACATAAGCAAACTACTTTTGTTTATGCGCTGTTACTGTCGATTTCTCTGAAATTTTATTAGATAGAAAAGTGTAAGAATATTTCGTACTTTTATCGTTAGCAACATATCAGTGGATTTGTATTCAATCACTCATTTCACCCTGTCATTACTTTAATAATTTATTTGCTCTGTGATAATAATCTAAATACGAGCAGTATGCATCTCCACCCTAACTTGAATGAGTTCCGACGCCAAAATGTTACAAGTAACGCCTCTTCTTTACACACTAAATCATTTGTCTTAGATGTAAAGTCATACTTAATTTATAAGACAATTCGAAATGGATGATCCTTCGAGCTTAGCAACGGTTCTGAAAGCTTAAAGAAGTTATGATTAATGAAGTTATTTGTTTTATTTTACCATTATAATTAAAAAGATTTCGCAATTTACAGTGACATTTCCTTTCCTAATTTTCTGTCTGGTATATACACAGAAAAACAAATAAAAAACTAAGGCAAATAGACTAACAAGATCAAGATGATCTAGAAGTCTTAAAAAAATTCATTTATGTAAGTTATATTAATGCTTAAAAGTAGTATTCATAAATTTTATCGACTGATTCTACTGTTAAATTTTTAAATAAGCGGAATATTTCAATAATTTTACCATGGAAATTACTTTCTTTTAAAACAGTTATTCGTTTTTTTTTTTAAAAAATTTACTCGTATACTTTAAATAATTATGTTTATATCTAAAACGGAATCTAAAATTACAGAAAACATTGATTTGAACTATCATAAAGTCTAATTTTAACAGCAATATTGTCTCATATATCAATTTACAAAGAGTAAACTGAGACCCTTTATAATGATATAATAACGATTTCTAAAATGTCAACAGTGAAAAGAGTAAAAATGTATTTTAGCATTAATCTATGTTTCTACGAAAATACAGATAAGTGATCTTATGACTTCCAATTGTATTCAGAAATTAATTCAATACCAGTTGTTTTGGAGATAATAAGAACTACATAAAAATATAAAAATAAAACTCATAACATTTTATAAAAACCCACATATATATAATCCGTAATATATCGTTGTGTTTCAGAAAACATGCCAAAAAAATTTAAAAAATATTTTATTGAGACAAATTTGCAAAACATTTTTTCTAAAATATAATTTTAACTTCATAAATTTTAGTGCAATGCCATTGATATATATATATTTTATTTTAAAAATTTAATGTTCATTCAAATACTTTTTTTTATTAAAAAAAAAAAAACCTCATCGATTAAAATAGAACACTACACAATTTCTGGCAAAAGCTAATTATTCGATTTTTAAAACAAAAGAGAAAGGGTTTCTTTCGCGAATGACACACAGAAATCAATAAAAAAAAAAACCCTGAATTCTTGCCTAGAACAATCATATTCGTCTATAGTTGCTCGATTCCATTCTTTGCGGATGGCATACCTGCTAAAGTTGAAAAGGTTGCACATCCTCCATGAATAGATGGGAAGAATACCAATAATTACACGGCGTTATCAGATTTAAAATAATCGGCAATTGAAAAAGCATCAATATCATTCACATAATAACATTCTAAACATCTGCCGTGCTCATTCTTCTACTACAACTTATCTCGAGACAAAGGAGTATAATCAAAAGATTAAAAAAAAAATGGAGTACTTTTTTTCTTGCTTCCACACTTAAGAAACGCTCTCGCATCTTTGACACCTGATACTAATTACCATGAAATGACTGAAAGCCTTTATTACAGGCATCATCATTGAGGTGGTACAGAAAAAAAAAAAGAGTAATCTTTGTGTAATACTCTTAGTATGAACAGCACAACGATATACAAACGATGAGGGTTTCACAAACGGCCAATTTCTTCGAACCACACAAGATACTGAGAGAACCTTTGAACAGCTTGTAGTCACGCATTGGCTTGCTTATGTGTAATTTTCTTTAAGAAGTATTCATCTTTTTATATCCCTTTTTGCGTTATTTCCCTTTATTAGAAAATCTTCACGTAATGGATTCTATCATCAATGATAGAAGATTTAGAAATTATTCTTTCAAAAATCCTGAAGTGTTATTGTGATATGTTAAGCTCATAGACGCCACAGTTACCGGGTTGATACTCCCTTTCTGCCTTCGATAATGTTAAACAAACTTTAAAAAAATGTACATTCCACTAGACATTTGTTTTAACATTATATGCATAAAGATTATTATGTTCGAGTAGATTACAGCGATTCATTTCTGCAAAATAATGCTATCATTAAATATATTGAAAGGATTGGGTGTATTTGAAACTTATTATGACCGCAGGGAACCTCTACATACAGAGATACTTTAAGTAGTTATAACTGGAAGTTTTTATTACGGAATTATCGTATTTTAATTTGAGAGACTTTGCCAGTGAAGAAAATATTGAACAATACATCTTTAGATAAGAAATTGTGTATAAATATATTACTGGATTAAACTTAACGAATAAAAAATATAAATGATTTGATTTTTTAATAGTTTCTTAATCTTCTAGAGGACAATTCTTAAAAACACCCATATATTCTTCTAATTCTCATTTCTATCGTACTTTCTAAATTTCTTTGTTACGATGAGAAGCAATCGAATTATTTATAAAAAATACATCGTTTAACTGTTTTTTCAAAAAATGTTATTTTGTTTTAAGTGAAATTATTTAATCAACAATATTGGGGAATATCTGTATATCAAAAAAAGTTTTTCAGAATTTTGTTTGTAAGAACATATATTAAACTTATTACTTTTATAAAATGTTATTAGTCAAAGAAGCGGTTTTAATAATGAGCTAGATATTCAATAAGAAATAAAATAAAATTAACAATTCATAATAGACATAAAACTTATAAAGATGAAAATACCATCAAGATATTCAAGACTGTCCTCACCTAAAGTCAAGGGATTGATCGAAACTTTCGAACATACTCCAGGCAGAAATTGCTCCAATTTTCATACATTAGGACGCCGCGGCACACACACAATCGTTTAGGATGCAGGTTTCCTTTAAAATTTAAGGATATTCAAAAAAATATCATTTTTAGAATATGTCTATTTTAAAGTATTATTTAGCTTTATAGAACATGATACGGATAAGCATGGAACCCCATTTTACATCAGAAAAAAAGTTGATGCTGTTCTCTAGTGATTTGAGATATTTGACTTCAATTTCCTTTAGAGAAAGTTGCAGCTTCAGAAAATTCATGTCTGATATGTTTTATCGAAAAAAAGTATTCCATTTCTTGTCTTAATTTTTTAATATTATGCGAAATGGAGTCTTAAAAATACACATTTCTAAAGTTCAATAGATTCTTACTTATAGCTAGGATTTACTAACACATTGCTTACTTCAAAATATGTGTTTTCTTTGTACTAACATATATCAAACTACTAGAGAAGCAAATGACCAAAAGCCTTATAAACTTAAGGATACGCTTTATATATCGAGCTCAAAAAACAATTAAACAATTATTTAATGAGTGAAATGAATGTTTTTTCTAAAACACGCTTATATTTCTGAGAATAAATCATCTTGAATCGAATTCTGTACTGTAATTTATCTTCCCGATGTTTCAAGTTATTTTAATTATGGATCATGATGATTACTATAGTAAATAATTAAATCTGTGTTTTCTTCAGCAATGGAACACTCAAATCTCTAATCATTAAGTAATATTCACCGCATGTTATATAAAAAGCCATTGTGCACAGTAACAGTTTCATCATACATAAAATACGGAATAAAATTTATAACTTCATTGAAATGATTGTTATGCTCCATTTATGAATTTTTGAATGTTAATAAAAGGCATCCCAAAAACAATAAACTATATATTTATGTAATAGTTTCATAACAAAAACATTTCATGCACATTTACCTCATTTCTCAAGTATTCATTATAGTTCTTCCTCAATTTTAACACAATAAACACTTACAATAGATTCGAAATGGTTATTGAGATCTAAGCATTACAACAAAGGGTATTTAACGGGAAAACATAACAAAAGAACGATTGTGATAATTTTTTTAAACTTTGTTTTTATATTTAATTTTTTAAAAGTAGTTTTTTTTACAAATCGGAATGACTTTGTTGGCAATTCTAATGAAGTAACGTCGGCATTTTATTCAAAACGAGTGTATGTATTTTTTTTTTTTTTTTTTTTTGCTTTTTAAACATATAATTTTAATTGTTTGAGATGTTATTGTTCAGTAATATTTCATGTAAGAAATGAGAAATGTAAAAAAATTAAATCAATCAAGAGATAATAGCTATGCACACCTCTAAACAATGAAAAAGGATTTCTGATTCTATATTAGAAAGAAAAAGCAAATTCGCAAAAATTAGAGCACCCTAGAGGAAAAAAGTTAATTTTTTTTATAAACTCTCAAAATTAAATGCTTGTAAAATGTGCTTTTGATTTCTTTAGAAGATTATCAACATTTATGAAGAAATGCGGAACCTTTGATTTTGACTGAGAATTACTTCAAATAAAAGTAGGGCATGTTGTTAGAACAAAATACCGGGCAGCATAAATATTGTAGAAGATATTACCATAATTTTATACACTGGTTATCATAAATTAAGGAAAAATCACAAAAATAGCGATAACTCTTTCAAAAGTAAGCCAAACCGTGCAAAATTTGCATATGTTGTCCACTAAGAGTAGCTGAGTAAAATTGCAATATGCAAATTAGTGACGCTGCACTCGGCTTACGTCATCTGCCTGGAGCATAAAAGTCCAAGTTTGAGAGAAAGCACACAAATTTTACTGTGATTGCGACATTGAAAATCTGAGATAGCCAATTCGTAATAATGACCTCTAGGCATCATTTGCCTGAAGAACTACGATGGAGAGCCATCGGGAGACTAGAGGCAGGGCAGAGTCAATCAGAAGTGGCCAGATGGCTAAATGTGAGTCCATCTGTGGTTCATAGACTTTGGAGGCAATTTCAAACCACAGATTCGGCATCTAGGAGGTTCAGTCAAGGACGGCCAACTGTTACGACCAGTGCCGATGACCGATATTTGACATTAAGTGCACGCAGGAATAGAACCGCTACTCCGACACATCTTAGATCCTCTCTTGCTGCAGCCACCGGAAGGTTGGTGTCAACGTCAACTGTGCGCAGAAGGCTCCACGAAGGTGGTCTGTATGCGAGACGACCAGCCATTTGCGTGCCGCTCACATCACGCCATAGGAGAGACCATTTGCAGTGGGCCCGACAACATGTCCACTGGACGTCAGATCAATGGAGGCCTGTTCTCTTTACGGATGAGTCCAGGTTTAGTCTAGAAAGTGACAGTAGACGTTATTTGATATGGAGAGAACCTGGGACCCGTTATCATCCATCAAACATCCGTGAAAGAGATGCATACGGAAGAGGCAGTGTCTGTGTTTGGGGAGGCATATCCTTAGGAGGGCGCACAGACCTCCATGTCTTTCCAAGGGGAACCGTGAATGCTCAGGTTTATCGAGACAACATCCTTGATGCTTATGTGCGCCCATATGCCGGGGCGATTGGCGATTGCTTCCTGTTACAGGACGATAATGCAAGACCACACAGAGCTCGCATTGTTGATGATTATCTTCAACAGGAAACAATTACGTGCATGGAGTGGCCAGCTCGATCCCCGGACTTGAATCCTATCGAGCACGTTTGGGATGCTCTAGGGAGGCGTGTATCTGCCATAAATCCGCCCCCTCAGACCCTTGCCGCGCTTGCATCTGCTTTACAAGAGCAATGGCTCTCACTTCCTATTGAACTGATAGACCGCATAATTGAAAGCATCACACATCGCTGTTTGTGCTGTATTGCTTCTAGAGGCAATCATATTCCATATTAAAGGTACTTTTTCTATTGCAAACCGATACTTCCAATTTGTTTATTTTATACATGTGCTAATTTCTATACTACTATTAATGTCTGATAATTTCTTTTTATGTTGTTTAATACCTTACTATGTGTTGTATATTGTGGGTAAGTTTCATAAAATTCCATGTGTAATTTCTTGAGTTATCGCGATTTTTGTGAATTTTCCTTAATTTATGATAACCAGTGTATTTTCCTTCTACTGAGCTAGTGGTCATGTTCGCTGACTCCTGGCCGGCGGTTTTCGTCGGGTCGAGAATTCGAGCCTTGATGTCACTAAAGACCTGCCGTGTAGCTGGGGCTGATGTACGTTAAATCTGTCGAGGCCCAAAGCCCTCCTGCAACCGTAGTGTGGAAATTAGCAGACGCGGTGCCAGCTCAGGTGTCGTCTTCGTCACTTGATCGAGTTTCAAAATTACAGGTCCTTTGCCAATAGCACTCGTGTTGTTTCTAGTACGACGTTAATAAATCTGCAAATGAGGTGTAGAGAACTCTCTAACTTAATGATGTAAAATTCCGTCATATAATAAGCTTTTAATGCGAAAAATTTAATCTCTGATATAAAAACTTTTTATCAAAATTTGACTAATATTATATCCAAATTTTTATTTTTTATTTTTTTTTTTTACTAAATCAACATAAGATATTTTATTAAATGTTGCTGTTCCATTTTGGAATTGTCATAAACGTTATTCAAGTTAATTCTAATCTGAAAAAGATATATATAATATGTATTTAATAATATAACGATGCATATTCAATAATTATTCTCATTATTAAAACTGTAACTTCTATTTCATGATCGTAAACATACTTGTAAACACAGAACACGACAATAGCCTTTGCGTGTAACCTTTCGCGTGATCTCTTGTCATATGTGGGACCATGATCACCTCACGTGACCTTTCGTCACCACTCAAGCTGTATATACATAAACATGTGAGTATATATTCCCAAATCCTTTATTTATGTGAATATTGTATTTGTGGTGCACCTAGCCGCCCCCTTGCAGTGCGGTTCACTGATTTCTCCCCCATTTTATGCGCGAACATAATCGTCACGCAGTATCAACTTATTGTTTAGGTTTGTCAGTTGTATTTAATTTGGCGATCAAAATTTTCGCCAAACGATTTCTTGTCGCAGTAGTATCATCCAGAAAAGAATTTATTTACTAACGTAAATGAAAAACAAACAGATTAAATTTATGAAAACATAAATTTTATTATTTACTGTCGTGAATGACATTTTTTTCTGTAAAGTTTAACTCTTATAATAAAAATTATTTTAAATCTTGAATTATTAGAGGAAAATCCTAAGAATTCGTAGTCTCTCAATTTGCTGCAATGAAAAAAATTAAAAATATGATATATCAAAATTCCTTAAACATTTATTATAACACCCGTTTAGATGGAGACTGTGTGTGACGTGAGAATTTTGAAGCGCATTTCATTAAACATTTTAGTATGGCGCGAATGCGCGAATTTTCAATACTAATTGCATACACACTTGAATTAATATGGTTTTATTTCTTTTTCTACATTTAATTCACAGATATGTACTGTATAAATAAAGAATACAAAATTGCTACAATCGAAAAAAATTCATAATTCTTTAGATAATTGTGTATGAGTGTGTGTTAAAACCTGTAAATCTGTCGTAAGCCAGATTCAGAATTTGTAAAAATTATTTCATCTTCGGTCGTGATTTATTTGTTTTCATTGTTTATCATGCCTATGTTCGTAATTTTCCAAATTTTGCAGTTCATCGTCACGTATTTATTCTCTTTCTGGTTTGTTTCATGGTGTTTTTTAAGGTTTCTGCAACTAAAAAATTTTCCCTTTTCTCTCTTTCACTTTACTTTTTTTCTATAATTTAAGAAACTTACATATAAGTTTTCATTGTAAATTTAAGTAATTCTGTTTAGTTTGAATGTATTTTTTATAGTTTCTTTTAAATTTATAATTTATGTTAAATTGAATAAAACAATTTTCTTAAAAAATTCACACACAAACTAAGCAGTTAATTCAAAAGTTAAGATAAAAAATGTAAAAATCATAATTGATCCATTAAGAAATAAGGCATGAAATAAACCAAAAATAGAAAGATAAAAATTGCAATCTGAAAAGTGAATGATAATACTTAAAGCAAAATTAACTATAAAAGAAACACTACAAATTCAAAAGAAAGTAAATTAAAATATATATACAAAACCAGAAACATAAAAAAAGATGTAGTAATTGAAAAATTTTAAAAACCAGAAATTTTAGAGAAAGAAAAAATTGTGAAATAATATATTTAAATATATAACAGGCTTTAAATTATTGGACTGAAGTATTCTAGAAATTTAGGACATATTATCCTAATCAACATTATATATTACTGGAAAAAATATATATATACCTCAGAAACAATGCATTTTCTTCTGTTAAAATAGTTTTGAAAAGTAATCAACCCGAATAGTTAATAAATTATTTTGTAGGTAAATTATTTGTGTACGTAAGATAAAGCATTATTTTTCAAAGTAAATTAAAATAAAAATTTGTTCTAAAGGTATGGGTCAAAATCTCAAGAATTATAAATTTCAAAAATTATGTAATTCAGCACTACGACCAGAGAGAGAAAGAAAACTAAGTATACATATAAACATAATCAATTACACCAGGCAATTTACAATTGTTTTATTTATACACTTAATTTATTTCATATATACTCGTATTCAGAATAGTCGTTTTGGTATTATAGTAGCTCTCCAGCGATATTAGTCAATTTGAAACATTATTCAATAAAATTTATACAAACACGACAGTTTTATGTACTTGAATTATTCGGTATTGAAAAAATACCATCTCACTCCCATTTGGTGGATCGGTTAATAACAGGATTTCAATCATTCGTTATCGACTATCATCAATAACGAATGATTAATTTTTCGCTTTTAATTGAATTCTCAAACTAAACAGGTAAACTTCAGAAATTCTCGAATTCTTGTGACTGTTAAACGATTTGTCTAAGTTCTCCTCGTTATAATTCCTTAATCTTAAGTAAATATTAGGGTTTTTAAAGCAATTTAAATTTTATTATTATTATTTGCATATATTCTAAACAACACAGCACGATCAACCTTAAATGTTGCCACAACTAAAGTTATATATATATATATATACACACATTACTTTCTCACTGAGACATTTTTAATTTACATTTTTATTTAGGAAATTTACGATTTAAAACTATCTCATATATATAAGCAGAAAAGGCATAACTTTATGCGAGTAATCACATATAAACTACGTATTGTTAATCTTAACTTTTTATAATTTGAGTACAGTTTTATGATGAAAATAATTTTATCTTCTATCTTTAAAATATTTTTCGAATAAATGTATCATATGTATGTCCAATTTCGTTTAATCAAGATAAAATCAAACTGGAAGTATTTACAAATTTAATTTTTCTTCTTATGAGTGTTTAAATTTCAAGTTTCTTTTTAAATAAAATTTTCGCGTTTTTGCTTTCAGACATTTCTAAAACAAACTATGAAAATTTCAAAGTAATCGAAGAATTAAAAATTCATCAATTAACTGAATTCTTCTAATAAATATAAAAACTCCTTTATTTGTGTTTTTAAGCATTTTTATCGTTACCTTAAGCCTGTTGAAATCCCAAAAGTATTATAACTCCAGAACAAAGTATTTCATGTGTCATAGGAACACAAATAAAACTATCTCAATAAAAGAATATCTTTTTTATGCACGTTTGAAAATCTGTTTGTTTTCACCAAACTAGCGATAAGCAAGACATTATAGCATTTTCTATTGACATATTTCTACATTGAATGAGTAATCATCATCACGCTTACCATATGTTTCAATTTTTATTGCGGTTCGCGATGATATCTGCTCGTTAACTAACGTTCACGCACGAAACGTAGCATAGGCCTTTTCACGCAAACTGCAATCAGAACAACCAGGGCTTGCACGCATTAGGAACTCTAGCTACGTTGATTGACGTACGGGAAACTTTAATCAACACGATTTTTATTTCAATAATCATTAAAAAAAAAATGGAACCTGATGTATAAAGACTCCAATTTCTGAAAAAATTGAGGGTTGTTTTGGCAGCTGTCTTGATATGATTCAGAGCAATCGAAACTTAATTGCAGCCGAAAATTCTCTTGATGTTCTGAGGAAAACAACATTTTTTTTTATTCTTAATAATTAACGCGTGTTTTTTTCTACTAATTGTATGTTTTGGTGAAAATCAAAATATACTGAAATTTAATGCACTTAGAGAAATAATACATATAATTTTTATTCATTAAACTATATAAATGTGTCAAAAGAAATAATGTCGGAGCTATATCATTCATGCGATTTAAATCAAAAAGCATTTATTGTATACATTTCTTTCATTATTGTATTGCTAAGTTTTTTTCTTTATTTTTAGCTCAAGTGTTTCTCAAATGAAAGTTAGGCTAGATTTCAAGTTTCCAACATACAAAATTTTAATAATTCGCTCTCTCTCACACACACAAAATTATTTGCAACTGTCAGTTATTGTTTTAAAACATATTAATAAAAGATATTGTTCATTTCTAAACTAAGTGTGCAACTTTTCTAGTTGATTGAGCTAAATTCGAAGATCACATTCATCAAATTTTTGACCCAAATTAAAAAATAATCATCAAAGACTTGAAAAGAAGATATCTTGAAAAGGGAGCCATATTATGACAAAATGAGAAAAAAAATTAATGTCAAATCAGAAACACGCAGAAGTGAAGAAATTTGCGTTTCGATCACAATTATCATCAAATAAACCTGCAAATTCAATTTTATTGTTATATTTTTTTCGATTGGAAATTTATTTTTTATGTTCGCTCTCAGATAATAATCAGGATACCAAGGGTAAAAAAAAACATATTTTTAATTCTGTTGCTTAAAAATGTTTTAACTTCTTGATCATAAAAAATTACAGAAAACTATAAGGTAATAAGCTTTATTGAAAAGGCATTTCATAATTTTTTTTTAAATTTCAATGTCAATTTTATTGTACTAAGTGACTCTTAATTATGTAACAGAAAATAGATACTTTTTTATAAAGAATTTATCATTAGCATCGATTACGATGGGTATTTGTTGAGTCACACATTAGTTTTACAAATTTTGTATTGCCTAAGTATTTTGTTCCAACTCACCTGTCTCTGAACATCATTTTTCTCGTATCGAAGTTTTATAAGCATATTTTTTATTTTTACTCTCACACCAGGGATAAAAAAAGATAATAATAACTATTTTCATCAATAAATGTAAAATTTAAAGTGTCACGAAAAATTAATAAGTTCACCCAAAGTCTCCGAAATCGGTAATACGTCATTTACAATCTCATGAATTACAAACATTCGGACAAGAGCATTTTTTCAGCTATAACTAGTACCATTCAATTAATCATTCCACAATTTTTATAAGAATTCCATTTAATAACTTATATTTTGATGTGCAACTGCATTATTGTTTTTCTTTTAACATGTGTAATTTGAATGATTATTTATCTTTCTTTTTTTCATGAAAGCTTAAAAATGCACAAATTAATTAGCTCAAATAACAAATTAATTCAATAGTAGCAACAAAGATCCTTAAAAGTCCTAAAACGGAAAGAAATCACGCACATTTATAATGATTTGAGCACATTATTCGAACATTATGCTGAAACTGCACATTTAATGTTTTTAACACTTTTTGCATAAGTAGTTTGGATTCAACTTGCAGTATCTGTTGGATGACAACAAGTTACATTTTTATGGGCCCCACGCTCCTCCCTATAAGTTTTGATATACCATTAATAATTGTAATTCATGATGTATTTTATGTCTTTTTGTCTCACCCGAATAATAAATCAAAAAAATTCTTTGAGAAAAGAGAATGCTATCTTGTAACCTTATCCTTAAGGCTCATTCTCACAAACTCATTAAAGCTTCAGACACCTCAGATTTCAAGCAATAAATTAGCACTTAATTCAGCGATAACTCTGCTCGCCTAAGTAGCGAAACGGAATCGCATCATTATAGGCATCGATAAGCCCGGAATAATCAACACAACCGATAAATTTAGAGCCTTAAACCTGTCTACGAGACTTACTGTCCGGAATGCGCCTTTCATAATAAAAAAATAGAAGTAAGAACCTCTTGCGCATTAAAAGCGTAGGAAGTGGAAAAAGGAAGTAGAAAAATTATTGTTTTTCTCTCACCGCATCGGACAATTCGACGGCAAATCAAAAGGAAACAGTTCCCGGGCCACACCCACGATTTGAGCTCGAAGTTTTCTAGGAAAACCGGAAAAATTCCAGATTCGGGAATCGACAGGAAACTCATTAAGATCAGAAGTGATTGATTTTTTGTTTCCAGAATCGCGGTCGTGAAATAATAGAATAAGTATGAGTCAACTAGTAAACTTATTTTCGAAGGACACGATCGCACAGGCTATTGTTAATAGATTGCACTTAGGGGCGCTAATGACCTGGGGAGGAAAAAAGTGAAAGATTCCTTGAATTTCCTGTCATTTGAAAGGCGAAGGGAAGTTTCCTGAATGGGAAGGGGCATGCTGTAAAATGGCGCTGATTTTGTATGCGAAACGTGTAAATTTAGGTAATAGCTTTCGGACTGAAAGTCTTTTAGTGCCTCTTTCGATTGATTTAGTGCCTCTTAAAAACAATCTTTTGGTGATATACAAACTTAATGGGGTCATGTAGTGGGATGAAAATGTTTTTAGTAACAGTTCAATTCAAAGGCAATGTTTCAATGAAACAAGTTTAAAAGATCGCAAGAATTCTGAACTTTCATCACATTACTAGATTTATACTTAAACATATGATCTTAATTTCATTTAAAAAAAGGGAAATTTTAAATTTTATAAAGAAAAAAGGAAATCTTATACAAATTACTACGATTTCAGGTCATGCCTCGTGTTCGAGTCTCTCAATTGTAACGAAACTAAATTGAAATCGAGTCAGTCACCTAATAGTTATCGAATCTAAAAATTTATCTTATGAAAAAATAGGGACTATTACGCATTGAATGTAACTAACTTCAACGTCCTCGGATAGTATGAAAATTATTAGAGTTAAGTCCCAACTCAAAGGTCGTCCTCTTCTATGATTCAAAATTACGAATCCCATCGGGTTTTTTTTTTTTTTTTTGCGTGTTTCTCTAGTGTGATATTAATTCAAAATTGACAAATTTACAATTCATTGATGGTTAACTATAGTTTGAGGTAATTATGTCATCAGATATTAACAAGACCAGGGTTTGTTAATTTCCAAGATTGAAGAACCAAACTTGTCCCTCACTACAATAAAAAATTTCGGGAATTATAGACATGACCTCAAAAATAACGGAAACTAAAATAATGTTATTAAAATACTTATGATATTATTAATATCGTTATTAAATGAAATTAAATTCACACACAAACAGTTTTCAATTATTTTAATCAAAAAGAGCAATGAGCATGTGCTTATTTTTCAAAAAAATTTACTTTCAATTAATAAATAAACTTTTTTTTTAGTTCGAGGACCGAATCTATGCAGATACCATTAATTCCCCACCCCCCCAAAAAATATACTTTTATTTAAGTTAATATTATAAATTGATTTCTCCCATAAATACGTAATTCAGAAGATATTAAGAATAAACAAAAGAAAACACTTCCAACACCTATCATGGATCATGAAAATTGGTATTGAAAATATCCCTGTTACATTCTGGAAGCCTTTTATGATTGTCTGATTCGGCTGTAAAATCAGATTGCATTACTTTTTGCTCTTTCTCTCTCAGAGACACAGGAATTTAGAATTCGTTACATCTTTGATAATCAGTTTCAGAAGTTATGCTTCCAAATCATGTAACATAACGTCAAAATAAAAAAATAATTAATTGCTTTACATTGGCATTAAAATTCTTAGTAATAAAATTTTAAAGGTATTCAAACATCCCTCATTATTTCTGAACTCCAGAAATTTTGGAACTAAAGATTCTTTGTTGTCTAAGATTTCAGTCTTAAAATAGCCTTTGTTAAAGAAAACTATTTTTTTCTCGCCAACATTAATTCGTGTTGAGAAATGAACAGCACAAAAACACATATGTGTTTCCTAAGAGGCGCATGAGCTTATGTTCCACAAATTGTCAACATCTACACTATTTGTTACATACATAATTCACTAATGTTATACATATATAATTCAAATATTACATTATAAGGAAGAATTAGGTAACGTAATAATCCAATTTAAACAACACTTAGATGATATATGTTGTTCAGTTTTTAGACAAGACTATTTCCGCAACAAAAAAAAAATGTAATGTCAGAAATTTAAGCATCTTAAAAAAGATCAGATTTTAGGCAGTCGTGCTTTTTTTTAAAAAAAAATTTAAATGCAATTATTTGTTTGTGTAATCAACTGCTAAGAAACATTTTGATGGTAGAAATAAAATAATTCCACTATCCTTTACTGGAATTCTACACGTATAACGATGCGAAAAGTTTGATAACTCTCTCACAAATAATACTTTTTTACAATCGCTGGGAAAAAAGTCCTTGTCTTCCGAACAGATTCTTATTAACAAAAAAGCTTAAGACGATTTTCATTGGGGAAGCATAATTTTGATACGCATGATGAAAGGGATTCGAGATCTTGAACAATTCATCACTTTACTAATAATTTATGCAATTTTTAGACTCTTGATTTTAAAAAAAAAAATCTAAATCCTGATCAACAAATAGACTGAACGCAAAGAGTGGCAACATTCAAATAAATACTCGATTTCATAAATAATGAACACAGGTATACTATTTTATTTTTAAAAGTTAGTTTGGCTTAGTATGAAAGTTAAGAGTGGGAGGTGCCAGTTCAGGTGTCGTTCGCGTCACTTGACAAGACTCAAAATTATGCAGTCCGTCGCTAATAGCCCTCGTGTTTGCTTCTAGGACGACGTAAAAAAACCAATCAAAAATTAGTATAAGATTAAAAACGTTTGTGCATATTTCAGAAATACCTTCTAAGAATTAGAAGTATCGCGCAGTTATTGTTATAACATTAAAAAGAGTTAATATGGTTAATTATAACCAAATTTTTAATCTTTCAATTTCCTGTAAGTAATGAAATATTCATTGAATCTCTCGCTATGGATAATTAACTTTATTTTATTGAACTTTTTAAATTTAATAAGTATATCCTCAGCAATACTGATAGAGACGTTAATTCAAAGTCAATAATATCAACAATTATAGCATAATAATATAATTGTCGACATAAACAAGAAACATCACCGTAATTTTTATTGAAATGTATTAGCATTTAAATCCATTGATTATTTTCTTAATGTTTTTTTATCTGCTCATTTATCGATTACGAATGAGATAAAAATGAATCTTAATAGTAAATTTATAAATTATTCATTTTAATATAACATGTTACGAAAAATTTGTTTTTCATTTACTGGGACATAAATATGTTAGTGTAATCACCATGTGTGTGTTTTTAGAAACCTGTTCATATTCATGTTTAAAAATAATTTCAGTTTGATTTTATTATCCAATACATTTTTAAATAATATTTTCTCTTCTATGTATTAGCGTTGTACTCGCATATAGTCCTAATAGGAATTTTTCAACAATTTATTATGTAATAATGTAATTAAATTATGCAATAAGATAAATGTCAAAGAAAAATCTGCAAACAAGAATGTAATTCTTCTTTCATTAACTAATATTATGCTACTTAGCAATTATTCCCATAAAATAAACTTAATCTAAAAAAGGGACCGTTTTACTGATATTTTTTTCAAAAAGTGGTTCGGAAAAACTACTGCCAGAAAGTTATGCCAACTTTATAAAAAATACGGCCAGTCTTCCTATTTTTAAGTACTTCATTTCAAATTTCTTCAAATTTTTAAAGGTAATGTCCTAGATCTATTTTCGTCAATTTTAGTAAAATAACTTACTTATTTTCTATAATCTTAGAATTTGACACATTTACATATAATTCCTTTTTTATTATTAAAAATTTATCACTTTCACTCTGTCGCACTGATTAAATTTAATAATTAATCAACTAATATTATAAATGTAGAACGTATAATGTGTGCGTTTGTGTATGCGTGCATGTATTCTGCATTATCACAAAACATTTTTTTATCGTTTCAGGTAAAGAAACGTATAACTTCTACATCTATATGAAGTGCCCACATGCGAGAAACTTTTGTGTATATCAAGATAAAGTATAATATTTTTTTTTTAAAAAAAAGGATATTCTGAAATCAATTCAAACGAGGTTGCAGCATCAAACTCAACAATTATTTGTCAATTTTAATTCGGTCACATTCCTTATTGGTGGCCTCGTCTGTAACCCTTAGCTTACTACATTTTGTCTTTTTATGTAAAATAGCTTAATTATTTTTTCTTAATCCAAAGTCACTCTCAATCCTTGCAAGTCGACCCGCCTTATTCCCGGTCGCTATAACTTTTATTTATCTTTGAGTGAAATAACGTAAGGAGCAAAATAACTATAAAACAGTTTTTATGAAGCTGAAAAAAAGCCGGTTAAACGACAGAAATTTTTCACAACTAGCAAATACGTTTGATTATCTTAATTCAATATATAACTCGGAATTAGATTTTAAAATATACTTGTATTTTTATTTGTATAATGAAATAGATAATTATTACTGTCATCCAACTTTTTTCAATCAGAAATACTTTATCTTAAAAAATAAATTTGAAAACTCAGTAATTCAATTCTCTTCTGTATCTTTCATGTGCGTATGCATTTATTTTTTCACAGTATTTTTCAAAATGTATAAAAGAAAATGAAGATATCACGATATATCTTTTCACTAAAGAAAATAACTTTTTTTCCCTGTTTAAAATACACTTACATTTTATTTTAATGGGGGATTATTGCATTAAAAAATAAAATAAAATGATCTTAAAAAAAATTACATATTTCCTTAATGATTATCCAGTTATACATCAACAACCTGAATGACGCATCAAATATTCTAAAAAATAATGTGTTATTTATTTTAATAATATAAAAATTTGGTTTTGATTGAATTTTAATAGCTCTCATCATTTGATCCAATTTTAATGGAATTTTAATGAATCTCATAGTTTTATTTTAGAATTAAGTATTTTAAATACGAATGTATATATAATCAATATTTAACTCTGGAGATTGGTTTTACGTAATATTCTTCTAATGTAATATGTTGAACTTATGAAGTCAAAATGTTTTATTTATTCTTAGAATTTTATTAGTTTTATAAAATAGTTATTGAATTGAATTTTTTAAGAAAATCGAAAACATGTATCTTCCAGAGGTTTAAAAATGCAAAAAAGGGTAAGCGAAAAAATAAATAATAAAAATTTACAAAATTTTTATTTATTCATATAACAATCTAATGAATTTAAACATACCTAACAATTACAACGATTATATAAATAGTTATTATTTTCAATATACAATTTTTTCAAAAAATTAGAATTATTTTGTGTTTCGTAAATAATTATCATTTTATTCGTAAGACACACACACACACACACATATATATATATATATATATACGATTGTACAAAAGGTACCTGTTTTTGATCATAAGGGGCGTTGCTTAGGCAAGTTGGTGGTACCTTTGTGGTTTACCATCTGTGAAACTGCGGCTAAACAAATACGACAACCACCATATTGCATAAACAAAAAGGATTTTTCTCCCCTGCAAACCTGCTGTCACCATAGATATTTTATTTTTAACTTATCCAATAAATTTGTTTTATTAAATCCTTTTTTTCAACACTTAAACATTTTAACTTTATAACGGAAAATATCCGTTTTCTAATTCCATATTCAATCTCATAGTATCAAAATTTCTCTATTTTTATACACGCATGTACGTAAAAAAATTTCATGATCTAATACTTTATATTCATTTACATTTAAATTTTCTTTAAAATTAAGTTACTTTTAAGTAATCTCTTTTAATTTATTCAGCATTTGCTCTCTTAACTTCTCATATTTTTATTACCATTTTCAATACTTAAATATACCCATGGGAAAATGTATAACCAAAATTCAGTTTACAATGGAATTTCAGTTTCAACCAGACCGGAGGTAAAAGTCCATAATGGTTAAGAACCCCGAGGAAACATTTTTTCGCATCTAACAAACGTGACACTGATTCATAGCTGAAGCAACAAGTTGTCGTCATCATTTTGTCTTCGAGTTATCACTTTCAATGAACTTAGGATTCATCATTAAGATCAGAAAAACTAAGGAACAATCAAACCAATGGATTGCTTCCGGTAAATCTGCTCCAAAAAAGGCGAAGGTAGTCTCAGCGATCGGAAAAGTTACAGTTACGTTTTTCTAACATGAGAAGGGCTTCATAATCATGGACATTTTAGGAGAAGTAAAATTGACCATTGGACAGTAAGTTATTCCTAAAAAATAATAATAAGCAGATAACGAAAAAAGTTTGCTCCATGTTACCAAACATGTTTTGACTGACAATGAACAAATTTTAATGTTTGGCAGTGGAATCTGTAATTTATTAAGCAAATTCGTCAAGAGGTGTTAACAGGCTATAAATTATGTTAACTTAGCACGTACGGTCATGCGCAGTTAACTCATCTGGGTGTGACAAACCCAATTTTAAAAATGATTTATTTTATATAAATATGTATGATTTTTTTCTTTGTTATGATTTGTCGATTACATGAATACTTAACAGTATTAAAGAAGTTTACTTACACAAAAGTATCAAAAAATCTATTAAAATCGTTTTTATTTTTAGTGGAATGTTTGACATTATTTATTCCCCGAATGATTCATGCATTAATAATCCTTTAAAATATACAAATAGGTGAATTTATACGTCATAAATTATAATTGTCTTACATGTTCACATAATGAAATCCAAAATAATTTAACCAGATTATTTCTAAATTACTTTCACTTATTCATAATATATTGAACCACGTGTTAAGCAATGTATATGAATATTTTGGTGTTTATGAAATATCTTATAATTTTGCATAATTTTCATAAAAAGTTATGATATTATTGATGAACACAAGCATTTCTGATCTTTTAGATGTTTATGCAAAACAATGATCAAAAATCGAAAAAATATTTCAAAAGTCTTATATTTTTAAGCTTCTGGTGTATAATACATTTCTACAGTTCTATTTTCTTACACGCTGCCTGTAAATACATCTCAGTAATTTAGTAGACTTCGGAGTGATGAAATGATAAACTTGATAAATTAATAAGGATGTTTTGAAAGCGGGTTCCTCTTTTAACTAATAACAAGTAATATAAAAAAAAATTAAGTCAATTCCTACTAAGGTCAACAAAGAAATTTTTTATTTTAGTTTTTTTTTATTAAATAATTACAATTAATACAAATATGTATATACATATGACAGAATGACAATATTACGTGGCAAAAGAAAATTTTTTCCAGCGATCTACACGCTTCGTCATTGACGGTATTTATTCTTAAATTTATATCCTGATAAATATCTTATATAAGAAAAAAAAATTTCTCTCATATAAAACTAAAATTAAATATTTAAAAATCAAATTAAAAAATTTTATGCTTCGACCCGAAGGCATGAAGATTCTACTCCGACGCTCTACCAACTTTGCCATTGCAAGACAAATGACATAGTAGAAGCATTGGCTTGTCTCTTAATTCATCCGGTAAATTAAATTATTGGTATGCAGTTTAGCCCAACCGCCCTTGACGACAGGAATTATTTGGCGTATTTTGCCGAATGTGGCTACCCTGGTTTGCTTCGCATAGTTAACGTTCACCCAAAAAAAATCACCAAGTTTGGCAATTTTTGAAATCTCGCCAAGTGGTTGGGCTAAACTGCAATTTCACCAATTAAATTTCATTAAATGAATAAATATTTGATAAAACTGTATTAACATCAAGTTTAACCGCTACAAGTTTAAAAAAATATATTTGAACTTGAGTGGACGAATAAAAAGTATTTTATTAACGATTGAAAATTTGAACAAGATCTATATAGGGAGAGTGTGAGCTAATAGTAGGAATTTAAAAAAGGAAATGAATTTGGCCATCTTTAACATTTAAAGCAAAGGTTGTAGTTGCTCTAGAGAGAAATGAACAATTTTTGTTTCTGAAACAAAAAAAAAATTGTACAATATTGAGCTCTTAACAAGAAAAACAATCGTCTTGCGTAATCACTTGTTCTTTCCGCAAACAAGCAGTATGACTAACATTAACACTCCCATTTGTAAAATTCAATTTACTATTTCCGCAATAACATTAAAAGAGTATATTACTTATAATAAACCTCAATATCACTTTTATATACTTAAGGAGTTCATAAATACAAATAAAAATTACATTCAAACCGACAAAAATTGCTCTCATGTGCATAATTTTCTCTATCACACAATCTTGCTTTAATGTTTACAATCTAATAAAATACAGTTTATATTTTTATCGCTTTGATTTCCTCGGTCAGCAAATTCTACTTGAGTTACCTTATACTGACTTTTAAAAAGAATTCTATCAGTAAAATTTTTTTTTTTTTTCTGCGACCTTAACACAAGTTATTAAGTCCTTGAAGTTATCACAATTACTCCAACACTTTAATAACTCCAAATGGGAGGAATTTATGACCTATTTTATGGAAAGATTTTGATCAAGATAAAGAAATCCATTGTCATAAAAACATATGTTAGTTTCATCTAAAACTTTTTATTGCTTCGGCTACCGAATATGTGAATTTTTCATTGCTCTCATTATAATTTTTTTCCTAAAGAAAACTTTATTACGTACACATTTTTCTTTTTTGACTAAAGATATAGTTACTCAAGGGTATTTATTCTCAAACTGTAACTTTATTTATATTTTTACCAGTTCTGCAACTAATTGAGCATCGATGCTATCAGAAACCTTGGCACATACCAACAAAAAGGAATTGTGAAGTAAATGTATTCCTTATTAATGGAGTGGTTTGAATTTAAATAAACTTGAACATGGCAAGCAGAGTATAAAGCATTCTATTTAATTGCATACCGAAATATTCTATTTTTGTAATCCGTCTCGTCTGGTAGAGAAGACGTAACTGATTAATCTTATTCAGATGTAAAAGAGACTTCAGTTACCACAAACATTCAAAATATTTTAACCACCTGCAAAAGAAAACATTCTTAAAACAATAATGAGAAGAAAAAAATGTTTTATACTCCTACCTCTTTGTCTACTATGTGATTAAGAAAATAAAAAACAAGATACTAACGACCTCATGTCAAACATGAAAGGCTTCTGGGGGGAAATATCAAATTTATTCTGCATATAAAAAATATATGTTCCATTAAAAATGTATTCTATGTGATGCAAGAGTCTAAACCATTTTTTCACGGTCATGTACAGTTCATGCTCAGTGATAAGACATAAAACCCTTATTAGAACTTGTCAAACATTTAATTGTGATGTAGTAATTTATTGAAATTTAAACGGGTGAATAAAATTGTTAAGAGTATTTTTTCATATTGAATAATATATTTCTTGATCAATTTCATATATTTTTCATATTGTATTTCAATTTAATACTTTTTGATACAAAAATTTCGTAACAATATATTGATCTGAGTAGATTGCAAATACTAAGTTCAATACCAACTATCTACTGTTAGAGATTATTTTTCTTTATCTCTTTAGACGAGTTTTTTTTTCCACAGATGGTGCACTCATAAAATATAATTGTTTTGATATTAATTATTTACAGCAAAACATCTAAAATTCTCTATAGAAATCTTTTCTGCAAATAATTAGAAAAGTTATGAAGAAAATATGAAATTATAACATTAAGTGGCTTATATATAAGAGTCAAAATTCAAAGAAACTTTGAATATATAACGTAATATTGAATGCCTACATAATTTAATTTCTTATCATATTTGTATTTTTTTGCATAATCTTCTAGCATCAAATTAATAATAAAAATATATCTAAAATCAAACACGAGGAAAAAATCAATTTGAAAGAACTAACTTCTCGAGCTTGAATGCATAACTTCAGAATTTTCTAAAAGAAAACAAATTAATATTTCCTAATAATTCTAAGTAATTTCCTAAAAATCTCATTTTTTTAAATAAGACAAAAATTATCATTTATGATAAAAAAAAAATTGAGATATTATCTAAGCTTAATAATCTATGCAGATATCACGTAAATATGTGTATTACAGAAATTATGTAAATAGGATAGTCAGGTAATAACTGAATCAGAATTCATTACAAATCAAAATCCTTTTAATACTTGAAATTACATTAACCATGTTACTGCTATCATTTCTAGAAAATAACTGCAAAAGAGATAAGATTAAGAATCAGGGAGGATAGAAATACCATCTCGGGTTATACTCTTATACATTACGCAAAAATAGATACAAATAAAAATAAAAACGTTGCTTTTTAGCTTATTAATTTAATTTTTGCTCTTTCATCAAAACATATATATTCTAGGTGCAGAAGATATTTTCAGTCAAGAAAAAAAAAAGGATCAATTGGAGCTTTTCATAAATTTTTCACTTTTAATAAAATTGTGACTCTCTCTCTCAATCACACACATATACACAGTGACAAATATTTTATTGAAACTAATTATCAATAACTGTGTATTATATTTTATATTTTATTCACAAGAATAAATAATTTGTACTCAATAAGAGCTTTGTTAATTTTAAAAGAAAAATCTGAAAGTATGAGAAGAAATAAGCATTTTTTGTGGGGAAAAAATCCTTAAGGCTATCAGAACTACATCAGTTTTTCTTTTTTTTTTTTGCAATATATATATAATTTCACATAAATTAACAATTTTGCTTATGAGTAAGCAATGTTCAAGTAATCATGTTGAAGTATGAGCACTATTTTCGTACTCCAAATAAATAATTTTAAAAATTATAATCCTCTATAAAAATAAATTGTTATAAGAAACATGAGACTCAGCTTATAAAAATACAGTGAAATCCCTCTATAACGATATTTTGGAGGCCAAAATAATATATCACTCTAAGCAGAATTATCGTGATAGAGGGAATAAATACTGGAAAATGAAAATAATTTTGTTCTTCAATACCAGTGGTGTCACCAAAGGTGCTTTGCTATCATTCGGCAACCCCCCTCGTGCTCACACAAATAATAATATATATTAAATGGAATGAGAACAACATGTTTACAGTGTTGAGTAATTCTTACAACCTCCCATCCCCAAGTTTTAAACGAGTACCCTTGCCCAGGATTTTGGTAACGCCATTGCATGTAAATGTTTATCGCATATTTAAATAATAAATTTTTAATGTATAAATAAATAAGATTTTCTGTAAAATGTATTAAATAGTATAAATAAGTGAAAATACATACCTATTAGAGAGAACTGCTTTACATTAATCTGAAGGAAATTAAGCCAGGACTATGAAACAATATCGCAATAGAGTGAAATATCGTTGTAATAGAGGATATCGTTTGTAGCGAGATTACACTATAATACCTTTTCCCCCTTTTCGACAAAATTTTTTTTTTTTCTTTAATAATATTCAATCACTATATATACACTACACTTAAAGGATCGCTGTCAAGAACTAAAATGACTACTTAAGCATTTTAAATCTTAAGTATTCATTTCAGTTCTTGACAGCGATTAATGACATTAATATCTGGAGAGAAATGCATTATTTAGCTTACTTTTGATTCTCAGGCAAAACGTGGACTCAGAATAACAAGTGTTCTTGCAAGCATACAATTCAAGCAGTAATTTTGGTAAAAAAAAAAAAGAGAGAGAATCCAAGAACAATGCCAAATTGTTAATTTTGAAGAAATAACACAAACCAAAACATCAACATAATAAAAAAAACGTCAGATTGATGTACATTTCTTACTTCAAATGGTAATAAAAATTCTACATTGGGAATATAAATGTTGATATACAAATATTCCATATATAGTGCTAAAATATTAGATCAAAAATTCCTCTTCCGGTATAAGAATTGTCGTACCAGCCCACTAGATTTATTTTAATAGAGAGCAAGAAATGTCACTTTTTCCTCAAAGCTTGCAGCCCTTGAGGCAAAACATCCAAAAGTCCAGAAAAAAATGGAGCATGACATCAGTGGAATTGCCTCTCATCAGTGGAATTGTCACTGATAAGAGGGCTGCCTCGTCACGATTCCTGCTGACCCACGCTCTTTATCAGATTCTAAATCATCCAATTAGAAAACCCAACTAGTGCATCCAGTGATACGTTATGAAAAAAAAAATACGTGCTTCCTAAACACGAAAAAAATACAGTTGTTTCGAAGTCTTTTTTCTTTTTTCAATAAGAAACGGCTCATTAAGGTTATGTTTTATACACTGGGGTAATGATTCCTTTAGATTATCACTTTTGTCTAAAAGACAAAATGAAATGAACACCTTGTAATTTTAGAAAGTGGAGTGTGTTGAGGTTATTGTTCAAGAGCATTGATTCATGTTACCTTTTATTTAAAGTGGTCTAAATTAGAGAGTACATCTAAATCAGAAGAGATTACAGCATTCCAGAAATAAAACTGCTTTTCAGGATGTTATTGTCTCTAGAATCTCATTAATACTTATAAAAAGTGGTAGTTTTAGTTCATTTAAATTTCTATCGTTTTGTTTAGGAGATGTATGTTTATTTCATTATGTTTTGAAGGAAATGTAATACTTTAAATGATATAAAAGTATACTCTTACTGAAGTTATTAAGATTATTATATTCTTCATGTGTAAAAAAATAATTGCCGAAAATGAACTTTTCAACTGGTTTCTACATAAGCTTTTAATTTATTTACAGTCTATAAAATAAAATGTAGGGTAGATAGATTTGTATTTAATACTTTTTTCATAATGTAGATTAATTAAAAATATTTTAGAACTTACCAAAATTATTATTATTATTATTATTATTATTATATATATATATATATATATATATATATACATATATATATATATTAGCGATTATCTAATTTCATACAAAAGTAACAAACCTATATTTTTTATTTACATTTTAATATCTTTTACTAATGTAAAAATGTTAAAGTTATGATTAGTTTTAATTATTAAAGATCATTTCCTGATTAGCACAATGTTTCGCATAACCACAAGATAACGTGAATCACACTTCAAGAATGGATGGAACTTGTAGGGAGAAAGCAACAATTATCGTATTTTTTAAGTAAGTTCCATTGAGATGTTTAAAAAAACAAGTGTAGTTTTTTTTTTTTTTTACAATTTTATTTTTATAATAATCCCTGTACCTTAATCTACTATTAAACATAATTATCCCCACTATTAAGGAACTTATCATATCGTAAAACTAGCTTCATCCTCATAGAAACCTGTCACCTGATGAATTTACCACGGCTGTTTTAACATCATAATCCTCGTCATGGCGCTGACCACCTAAATGCTTTTTCTAAAAAGAAAAAGTGGTAGTCGTTTGGCTCCAGATCAGGGCCATACTGAGGGTAATCAAGTTGCTCCCAGCCATATGATACGATGAGATCATGGTTCCAAAGAGCCACTGTGGACGTGATTTGCCAAGAAGCAAAATAATCCCTTTACTTGGAATGTTGAGGCTTTTGTTTTGGTATTCACATCGCAGTTTAGTTAAGGTGTTACAATACGTCTCGAAGTTTATTGTGTCACCCCTGCAGCAAAAACTCCAGCAGAAACACCCCTTGCCTATCCCAAAACACAGAACACAGAAGAGCTGAAATTGTCTGCTTGAGCTTTATATTTTGGATGATGTTAAATGCCTCCATTCCACGGATAGTAATTTTTTTTTTCAGTTGTAACATGAGATATATGTCCATATACTTAATTAATCTTCAGGTAGATCTCATCAGCTTTAATGTATTTTACATGCATAAAACGAATCACAGCGAATATTTCAAAATCGGCATCCCTTTCAAATGTTTTAGGCATTTTAAATGGCATAAACAAATACAAACATGGGCGAATGCTTCCGTGCCTGCATCTGTGACTATTCCCAGATATGGGTATTCAGTGCACTCCATAGAATGGTGACAGTAGCGCTGCAGCTACCATATTTGAAAAAAGTACTTTCTTAAAAAGCACTCTAGTATCTATTATAGAATATAAGAGCATCAGAAAGGGATAACGTGTGTGTTTTTTATTCCATTTTTTAAGTTGTGTCTCTTCTTTCTATATCAACAAAAATATATGAAGAAAGTTCAAACTAAAAATAAATTTAAAATAGGAACAGTACAAAGTTAGTGTCCATTAAATAGTTGTATACGAATTTTTCACAATTGTACATCATCATTGTTAAAAGGACTAACTGAAACATATTACTTGAGATAAAATGAGTATGTGATGAATCCCAGAATAAAACTAGATTTACAGGGAATCAGCAACGCAGGAAGTACAAAGCTATAATCAATCGAAATGTATTCTGTCAAAGCGATGAATTACCATGATGGCAAAGTTTAGGCATTGCTAAAAATTAATAGATTTCTCAGGAAAACACCAATATCAAAAGCATATAATACATATACATAAAATAAATTTATAAATGATATTTATTCATCAAGATAGTTATCATCAATGAGATATAAATTAGATTTCAAAGTTTCATAACCTTGCAATGTTGCCTTTGTTCTATTTGTTTAATCAAAACCAATAATATATCAAGCTACTTAGGACAATTTTATCCTTATCAATGCTAAGACTGTTGTATAACAAGGTATTTAATGAAACATTTTGAACAATGAGAGGCCAAACGCAACTTCCAGCAAATGTACAACCGTATTTTAAAATACATACTTGAAGGAAACCAGTTAAAATGAACTGACTGATGAGAAAATTGCATCCTACTCAACTTATAAAGTGGGATACAATGCTTATAGTACATTAAAAGGCCAACTTTAGGAATGATTGATTGACAGCACAGCCACATCCCATTTTTACTAGGGATATAGGCTATATTTTGAATTCTTAGGCAGTGCCCATGAATAAAGTACATATATGAATTGAAAGTTAATCATTCATTGAATTAATTATGGCTTACTTTCTCATACTGCAAATCATAAATTTTAAGGGTTAATGATATGCTACATCGTATTAAAACTAGAAATATTGATACAAATATGGAAATGAATTCCATTTGTAAAATTGCAATTAACATATAAAACATATGCTATCATCGTCGATGAAGAACAATGTAACTATTGAAGATCAGGAAAAGAAAATTTATATGCGTTTTTCCAAATGTAATAAACTTGAGTGCAGGTGATTGTGAATTAGTTGAACTTTACAAGAAAAAATGAAATGAAGAAATTGAGTCATTATCGCAGATTACTTTATCACTTTTAACTTAAAACTTATTTTAAATATGCTGCTATACTTTCGAACTAATTTACTGAGATCAGTTAAGAAAGATTTTCTTACTGTAATATAATGAGACTCAAATTTTAAAAAAAATGCAGGAATTATTTGTTAAAATTGTAAATAATGTAATTGTAAAATTGTGATTAATATAAAATTATTTAGATTAATCAGTTTCTTTCTTACTGAAATATTTTCTGGATTCTTCCATGGATATTAAGAAGAAGAATTTTAAAAAAAATCTGTAGTATACATTTATTATATTACTCTTTTCTATTATTATCATGATAATTTCTATTATTTGCTGGATATGAAATACTTAATACAGTAAAATCAGAACAGATACTTTTTATAAAATCTGCCGCTTTCCTGTTTCAATTTTGATATATTATTCTAATGGATAAATTTAAATAGATAGGATAAACTTTCTGAAATTGGATCCTGTATTAAAAATTTATGTGTGTTAAGAATTTAAAAATTAAAATGACTTTAAAGATCGACTTAATAAAAAAGGCTAATTTCAAATTCATCGTAAAATTAAGATCGTTTATTCACTTCGACGAGAGGCAATAAGTATACATTATTGATATATGTAAGGCAAGAGACGCAGTTCTGTCGTCACAGTTGCATCAGAAGAGAGCAGCAGAGAAAGAATTTTTACTATGCAGATGATTTTATAGGAAGAGAAATCTAGGAATATTTCCAAATCATGTGGTACAAGATACAGGGATTCCGGCAAATTTCCCTAGCGTTTATCAATCTAGTAAAGATTATTTCCGACAGATTTATGACTTTAGGAAAGCTACTTTGGAAATGGATCAGAAAATAGGAATGAACTCTTTACTTTTGCGTTAGAGAATAGGAAAACTTAGAAAATTAAATTAGTTTTATGCGAGATCATTACATATTTGATTTCGAGACTTAAACTCCAATTTTATTCCACTTTTAAGTACCGGAATACTTTCTAGATTACACATTTTTTTCTAAAATATACCTTTAAAAGCAATTTTCTGCAATTAAGAAATTTTTCAGCTGTAGGGAAAAAAATTGCGATAACTGTAACTACAATCATCTTACATTTACAAAATATTTTAATAGAACAATCAATAAAATAACTCGTAAACTTGTCGAAATTTTTAACAAGTTTCTAAAAATATATGTAAATATATATTTTGAGACATTTTAAAAATAAACTCAATATCGCTGTAAGTTTCTAAATAATGTTACATGATGGGTTATAATAGTAAAGAAAATGTAATATGTTCCATCAACCGATTAGATGCTTATATTTTAACCACAATATTTGATAGAAGTACAGATTTCAATCAGGACAGATTCCAACGATGGCAGGATATAAGGTATATTTGTGAAAATTTCATGTTTTAGTAAGCATTACTGCTAGATATATTGTGATAGCAATTGTTCTACATTTCATCAGATATTTCATTTTTTCTGAATTGGGTTTTTACTAGACATTATAAAAAGAAAGAAAAAATAGGAATTAAGACTTATAGCAAATTAAGACATTTAAAACTTTCCTTTCATTTTCAAAGATATGTAATAACACATATGGTTGCAGTTGCTCAAGTAAAAAAGAATAAATATTTGTAATTATTTATTTAAAACTAATAAAAAAAGCAAAAGCGAAGTAAATCAATTTTATATCAAATAAATTGAATGGGAAATTTAAAATTTTGTGAAAATTATCTCAAAGTTGATGAAATTTTGTACATTTGAAAGAATCTTAAGATGAATATAATATAAACAGAACATTTTAATGAAATACGTCCTCTTTTTATATCGAATTAATTTTGTATGTTGTTATTTTTAATAGGAACGTTAGCTGTTCAAACTGTGGGCGGTGTAATATTCCATACCTTACGTGAGAATTTTAAATTTCTTAACAGGAGAAAAATTAAAAAATTAAAATATAAATTTACGTAGGCTATGTATTTGATAAATGAAACAAAAAGGATATTAATAAGTAACAATAAAAATAGCTAAACATATGTTACCTACTTCTAATGGTGGGTTTGTACTTGAAAATTAAATAAACAATGACTTATTGCTTATTAATGCTAAAAATATTCTTATTTTCAGCTAACATAACTCGGCATGAGTTGTTTGATCTTACATTGTATGAATCAAACAGTATTTTGATGAATATATATTGTTTGTGTTTTTTGAAATTTTATCTGTGTAATTCGAACATCATATTAAATAAGTAAAAAATTATATCAATCATATAAAACTGTAAAAATCCATTTAGGTATTTATTTTTCAAATGTGAAAAATTGAATAGTTTTTATGTTTTGACTAGTATGGGAATTTCTAAATTAATTTAAATTAATTTGATTTTTCGTATCAAATAGACACATCTATCGCTTTACCATGGTAACATAGCTAATAAGATTAGGAGTATTCGAATTATTAAAATGCTGGAAGTTTTATTTTCAGTTTTTAGAGTAGATGTCTTAAGTAGTTTGACTCATTTATTCAGTCTTTATGTTAATCAAATAAAGTCTTTGAAAGAGCGAATGAGAATATATATTTTCTCAAGATAAATGATAAAGATGATAAAGAAATGTTTTAAAAAATTAAACTAGAGAAATAATTGAGTAGTACAAAAAGCATTGCTTTAAACTCTTTTGATAATTGTGAAAATTTTAAAATTTTAGTAATTATTTCATAGTCTTTTTTAGAACTAACTTTAATATGAAAACTAAACTTGTGTACATATATTCAAACATTTTAAAAAATGCAACGTCATAAACATTTTTACAAATTTATAGAAATGATAGAAAATATTTAATGTACCTTAAAGCATGCTGAAATTCGAAAAAATATTATTGAAAATGATTTGAGTTTGACTACATTATTTTTATTACCACTAATCGCTATCTAAAAGCCTATACAATGATTCGAGATATATGTGAATTTAATTCCGTTTGATGAAAACTTAATCTCCTAAATTTGTTCACTGCCTTGAATGAAAAATTCCACAGTTAATCACAATCTATACAAAAAAAATTATCCGTTATTTTAAGGAATACGAATAATTTTAGAACAAAATAAATTCACTACGATGTAAAATGCATCCAAAAAGTTTCACATGTTTAATCTCAATACTCTATATAAGATCCTAAAATATTTGGTTAATATCTTTCAATCATAACTGTCAGTATTCAATTAAGTTTGGTTTCCATTTTTGCAGCTTTAAATTACACAAGGATCGATTAGTTACTGTTTCCGGGATTTCTAGTCCTAGTGAAGTGATGAAGACAACAAATCAAATCTATTATAATACTCTCCAATGATTGGTTTTATTAACGTCACACCAAAAGCAAACCAAAGCCTATTGGCGACGGAGATCGTAATTTTGAGCCTCGGTCAAGACAATACTCTCCACACTCACACAAGGCTAGTCTTCAAGGGCTTACCTTCTTTGGGTAAGTATGAGCATCATAACCCCGAGATACCCTAGGGATCTTTTACTTTTTCGTGGGGCTTGCTTCCATTGGTAAACACGTGTGACGCCTTCTCGGAATACCTGAGTGATCCTTGCCTATTTTTGGACCCTTCTTATGTCAACTCTTTTTTCTTTTTTTTTTCAAACATCTAGAATTAGATACACATTGCTTGAAAAAACCTAGTCAAATATGCGCTTGCGCCACAAATCTGTCCTTTCACTTACTAACACGAGACTAAATGATAATTTTCATGTACAGTAATTCACTTTATTTTATGCCACAGTCTTCAGTGGGTTGTGCTCCATTATCTTTAGCCACTAAATTGTGATCCAGCCGGCTGGATACCTTTACCTCGAACGATATTCTAAAAATAGATGACATTAGGAAGTTTACAATAAGTGTCTATATATTGTTTCATCAGATGATCCGCTATTGTTTAACTTATTGGATAGAAACAATAACACATAATTATAATTACTAAGTTGTTTACTTCATGTAAAAAGAACTAATTATTACAAAGATAATTCTAACTTAAAAATATCAGGATATTCTTTTGTTTAAAATTTCGCAGGTTTTTCAGAAACTATATGAATCCTGGTATTTACTTGAGAAAGGATCTAGCATTCCCTTGCAAGCCAACGGAGAGAACGGGAGGTAAATTGTACGCAATCAAAAATGCCCGAGGACTTATACAAAAAAACGGATCCTCATTCCCATTCCATTACCTACTGACGGACAGATCTGGTTTCATCAATCTCTACAGAAGGTAACGATCTTAACTCGTGGGCCTCACACTCAGATGGTGCGCATTAATAATACGTTATATAGGAATTGGTAGCTCTAGGGGTAAGGGATGCATTTCGCAAGTGCGAGACCCTTTCATTACTGACCGACCTGTAAGGACTTCCAAAAGCCTGCCTTTTTAAATGGTAGGTGGAGAATAGGTCTTGGATAGTTCTTACGCTGTCACCTTTAGGTGCAATAATCATTGTTTGCACTGTCCGCCTTCTAAGCAGGGATTGTTAATTTGTATTTTGGCTCTTATATTCGTTTTTCCCTTGCCCCTAGGTTGAGGAAATACTTTTTTCCCTTCGTTGTTGACGATATTGTCCCTTTTTGGTTGACTGTCACTATGAGTTGTAGAGTTAGAAATATATATTCAGTGTTATTGTTTGGTATTTTTTTCCTATCCATTTCCGAATACTAAATGTTACACTGTTGCTGAAGTATCGGCTTAGTATTTCAAGAATTGGCACTGTTACATTCAATTCGAATGTATAATTCCAAGGACAATTTCATCGTACTCTCTTGATATATAAACACCTATACACAAATGTATTATTTCGTACAAATGTATTATTTTTTTAAAATATATATATTAAAAAAAGCAGAAATCCCTCACAAAATTTGAGATTGTATTAAAATAATAAGTCTGGATGTTTTACATTCTCCAATGAGCTTCAAAATAGTGGTAAAATTATGAATGACAAAAATATCAATTCTGACTTACAACTGTGGAACAGAAAATGTCAAATATTTTCCTCATATCTAAAGATGAAATTTGAAAAACATAAAATTAACGAAGTAAATATGAATATATAATTTCTGTAAAATTAAAAAGGTAATGAAAACACATTTTATTTACTGTTCATGAATGCTTTTTTTGCAGATTTCAAACCTGTTGCTATTCTGAAAATATATTAGATTAATAATTTTTTAAAAAGTCAAACATTTAATTCTGATGTTTTTAATTTTGTGGAGGCTCGATTCAAATAGTAAATTTTTTTAAAATATGCATGGAGAAGTATCTTTCCAGGCAGAATGTACAATATCCTGACCTTACAGGATATTTTACAGTATCTTAGACACGTTTAATTTTGAAAAGGTATAAATTTAGAGAAATAAATTTTTTGTGTAAGGAATTTGAAAAAAATTAATTTCTAATTTTGTTCTCGAAACGATTTATTGGTAACGAAATAAATCGTTTGTTTCAGTAATAAAAATTAAACTAATCACGTTTTCAGAAAATCATACCAAAAAAAAGTATTTCTCAGAAATTTCCAGGGCAGCAACTAATCCCTATTTGATGAAAATTCCCTATCATCTAAAAAAATTTCCCTAAAGATCTACCACTTCCGAATCTGGTATGGGGCACATGTTCCTACCCTCCGGCCACCTCCTGTTTAGTGAATAAAGCTTTCATCAATCAGGTCGTCTCTTCCATCGACCACAGCTCACATAAAAGCCAAATAACCAGCGAAAATTGCATTTAATTACAATGAATTGATACTTCATAAGAGAATGAGGACTTCAATAGGAACAGTTAGCCTATATTTAAGAGTTCTGTTCGCTACAATACCCTTCGTTGGATTTCTATTGGATGATTAATCGTTTCGGCGCTCCCACTTGGAGACACGCACAAAGGCAAAGAATCTAAATCACTGTACCTGTTTTCTTGCTAAATTTTGACTTTAGATCCTGTTTTGAAATTAGGATGCTTTGAATCATTTCTCGGAAAAATCTATTAATCACTTAAGCTTTGAAAGAATTCAAAATTATTGGCTCGGTGTGAAAATGTTATGGAAGTGTGAATTGAATAGATAATAACAGCAACAGCTCAATAGACATCGAAAAATACTGTGTATGAAACAGCTTGAATGTTATACCTAGCTGTTATTCTCTGTCTCATTGTCTGATTCAAGATTTTTGCATTATATGTAGAATGTCGCGGTTCAATTTATCTAGGATACTTTAAATGTGAAGTCTATATTAATGATTACACACACACACACATATATAGTACATTAAAAATCATCAAAAAACGTTAGAAAATTCATTACTTATAAGTCTATAAAAACACTTTGAATTATTTTTCTGAAATAATTTAATAATTGAAAAACAAGTTTGAATGAAGAGTTTTTTTTTCTTAGTATAAGATTTTCGTTTTACTGTAAGAAAATGTTATTCGAGAACAAAATTTGATTGATTGATTGGTTTTTATAATATCGCACTAGATGCAACACTAGAACTATTGGCAATGGACTTCGTAACTTTGAACCTTAGTCAAGTGTCGAGGACGATTCCTGAGATGGCACCTCTCTCTCCAAAACAAAAGTTTAAGTCGCAATAATTGACATTATCAAAAATGATGAATAAATTTTTTTAATGACAAATAAAATTTGCAGTACACATTTACATGCTCTTTGCAAAGAAAACTAATCGAGAAGAACACTTGTTTTTTGCATTGTTCGAACTCATTTTGGGATGCATTCCTTACATCTTTACTTTTAGGTGTTCTTATGTTTTCCGGTTTTTGATCTGCTGCAACCGTTAATAGATTTTTATTTTTACTGGGATATTTTTATCATCCTACTCATATTATTTCTGAGAGATTTAGCTTATTGTTTTCTAAGTTCCTTTAAGGAAAAAAAAACATCATTTGAGTAACCTGTTTTGATTGTATGAAGGATTTACATGTTTATAAACAGCAAACATATATCGTGCAACCGAGTCATTTATATTGCAGAATAAACAAGTAATTCCTCTATCTATGCATATGCGATACTTAATTTATCACTAGTACCTCTTCATTTTTAGCTTTATTGTAATATGAAATTACATCTGGTTTCTGTTCTTTTTCTTCTAAAACTTTCGCTTTAGGGTACATAATTGAACAGAGAATTGTCGATTTATCCTATTTAGACTCATATAAAACAGGACTCATATCCGATTGAAAACTATGAAGTGCAGAAAATACTTTTCCATCAATTGACATCCATCGAGAACACACACTATTCAAAAATACTAAATTTATTTTTATATGTATTTGTAAACATATTAGTGATATGGGTTGATTAGACCCAATAAGGTAAAAAGTTCTTTTCTTATTTTGGTGCAAAAAAAAACTATTCTATAAGTCTTAAAAAGTTATAAACTAAAAACATTTATCTATTTGAGGAATACATAAAATGTAAGATGTCAGTCAAAACCCATGGGAATTATCACGAAATAAATTAAAGAAATGATTTAATCAGTCTCATTCAGGAAATGATTGTTAATGCTTTGGACATAGTTAAGCAGCATTATAGTTATAGAGCTTCACGTTTCACTTAAAAATTAAATATATATATATATTCCGTGTCCCTAAAGAGGCCGTAAAGCATATAATCTGTAATTTTTAAGGACAAAATGTGAAATCTATTTACCAAATAATCACTACTATGTCGCATGCATGTGAAATGTTTTTCACTCCGATTAATTGTGATTAATCCTTCAGGGGCGAGTAGTCTAGTGGTCATGGTTTCAGATTCGTGGTCGGTGGTTTTCGTTCAGTCGCGGGTTCGATCCTTGACCGCTAAAGACCCGCCGTGTAGCCGGGGGCTGGTGCGCGTCAAATATCTCGGGGGTTCAAAATCCTCGAGTTAGTGTGGTGTGGAAGTTAGGAGAGGGAGTGTCAGCTCAGGTGTCATCCTAGTCACTTGACTGAGGTTCAAAATTATGAGGTCCATCGCTAATATAGCCCTCCTGTTGCTTCTAGTGCTACGTTAATAAAAACTAAACTAGAATTAATCCTTCATTATCTGTCCCATTTCAATTACTTGTGTGTGTTTATCAAATTATTAAAAGAGTAGTGTAGATAGAGTGACATTAAAAAAACACTTCTCACTTCTATCTATTCTATAGTAATTAAACTAATGATTAAAATATATAATTTTTTTAGAATAGAATATAAGCAAGTCATAAATCAATCGTTTCTTATTAAATGTACTTTAAAATTACCTACTGTCTGTAAATCACTTTTAGTTTCGCGCGCGCGCGGTCCTCATGTATCTTTCTGTCTTCATTAATATCTTCCAATTATTTTTAAAAGCTAAAAATAATTGAATGACATGCAAATAAATGTATTGTTCGGCGAAATATGAATACAGTAAACATAACAAACAACTAGATTGTTTTTTGTGCAAGAAATGCATGAATATTCAAACATCTAAACAAAAAAAATTGATAATAGCTTTGATGTAAAGATAAAAATTCATTGCAATAATTTTTCACAGTAATGACATGCATTATTCATAGTTCATGTGAAACAATTATTCATTCAGAAATTAATTGCTGAGACAATACTTTATATATTCAAATTATTCACTTACCCCTAGAGGGTTCCTCTGATAGTAAATGTTTATGGAATCTGTATTTAACATAATATTGCGCTTGAATATGTAGGGGAAGTTTGAAAAAAGTTCTTCATTTATTCCTATTCAAAATATTCTTTATATATCATTATTCCAAAAGTTGTGATGCATTTTACTCGAAATTGCATTCAAGAATAAAATTTAATTATTAAAATTCATTGTTTTAGGAAAGAAGTTTACTATAAATCGTTAACTGTCGAAAAACGAGACTTTATTACATCCCCCCCTTTATATTCATAAGTATTAGCTAAATCAGAAATATCTTATCTTCAAATAATGAAAACGTCCTCTCATAAAATGTCCTCTCATAATGTTTGTTACTTCTATGATATTGTGGAGGGTAAGTATACGTTTCTTTCCGCAACCAGAAAACGTTAAATTACACTTCATAGTTTACGACATATTAAAAATAAAAAGTTGAAATCGGCTTTGCTAATTTCATTTCAACATGTTCTAACGCTTTTTTTTTCCTTTCCTGTTATGTTCTCGAAAAAAATGGAATTATTCAAAATGAATATTAATTAGCGTAAAGTAAGTGTACTTTCGAATCCTAGGATCTTCAGAAGCAATTACTATCAAGAAAGGTAAAAGGCCTTCTTCAAATTCCTAATATATTTTTATTTTCCCCAATATGACATTCCGAATTACAGAAATGATGCCAATAGTAACAACAAAATAATAAAAACGGGTGATTCTGTTTCAAAAAACAGTTATTAAATTAAATATTAGAATAATAGCAGACAATAAATTATTAAGGTAAACAACAATAATATTCAATTTGGATATTAAAATAAGAGCAGACGGCAAAATATTAAATAAAGTATGTTTTAGCAATGTAAATGTGCCTTGAGCAATCTAAAAGTAATGATTATCATCAAAATGCATTAAAATGTCAATTTTTTGAACCTAGCATCATGTATCCTTTATTTTGTGCTACGCCTTTCTGTTGATGGCATTTTCTCAAAACAACAATATGTTAGCACATGTTAATTTACTAAATTGATATTTTACTAAACGTTTTTTATTTGTTGTAATACGCTGTTTAAAAATTCGAAAGCAACTAAAAAATTTTAAGCCTTATTAAGCATAGCGTACGTTTGATAAATATTACAAACTTTCAGATAATAACTACTTGAGGGTAAAGTGCCTAATTTTGCTATTATTTCTCAAAAAAAGTTATATTTTTTCAATCTTGCAGTGATTTGTTTTGTCCCCCGTAGGCATACACACATAAATCTACATTGACGTCACATACATAAAAGCAGAAGCAGGAGATTGCTTTCATTACGCTTTTTGGTAACAAACAGAATTTTTTTTTTCTCAGTTAATTAACGGTTTCATCACCACCCTGAATATTTATGTCCTTCTTTTTTTCTCCAAAATTTATAGGTTTTTACCACTGGCATTACTTCCAATTTCTCTCCGCTGTAACTATCTCAATTTGCAACCCAGCGCACGTTCCGGCTTCCTACATAGCTCCTTACGTGCCCTTCATGATTTATGCGTTTTTAAATAAACCCATGTTTCAGGCGGTCCAGCTCTTTTGGAGACAAAGTTATTCAATTTATCGCCCAGCGGGGAACCGACTGTTGATAGGTTTTCGCGGGCGAGACCAGCAGGGAACCCGGCATCAGTCGGGCTATTCCTCGCCGCATCAGTTTGAGCGCATTGATGCGAAAATGAAGCCACTTCTGCTTTCTGCAAAGTAGTCCTTAGAAGTGATTTCGATCCTTAATTAGCTTTGGGAGATGAGTTATGACCGTTTTATGATTTCGTCATGTTATCGATGTAAAAGGTGGCATTGTAATTTTATGCGTGTATGTGGAGGAGCGATACACCTGAACACTATTTTTAAAAATCAATGCTGGTTTCAATATGTTTTATTACAGAGTTTAGAAGAATAATGCAGGGGTATAATTTTCTCAAGTTTAAATTTTTTAAAAATTAGGTAATTTTTATTTGTAAACGTATATTAACTACATTCAGCATTTAGAATGAAGGGCAAATCTTAATTATGTAGACAAGAAGTTAAGGTATTCGAATCACTGATTTTTTTTTCCAAGTTTACCACATAGATAGAAGATTATAGATTTTTTTGAAACTCATACTAAAATAGAAGAATACATCTGTATACATCGCGAATTTTGCATTATTTATACAGTTTTAATTTTCCTCTTACTGACTCAATCCTAAATAGTTTAGTTATTAAAATACAAAAAAAAAAATGGATGCATTTTGTATTTTTGTACTGTTTAGCAGAACAAATTTTAATTAAATTTATTTTTATTTTATATAAAAAATTTATTGATGGATCATATATTGCATAAAATTTACCAATTATATTTTCCACGTATTTTTATTTGTTATATAATTTTTTTCCATTCGAAATTCATCCTTTTTATAATATTTATGTATAACTAAACAAATAAAAAATACTTCTAATAAGAGTTTTATTTAAAAACAACCTGTTAGATTTTTTCAGTTGTGTATTTGGTTGGATAATACGAACCGTACAAATATTCTAAATAGTATGAGTATTTTAAATACATTTACTGTCTCCTTTAATTTCATGCTTATACACGCAAATGGAATAAAATGCTTTAATGGTTATCTAAAATAGTTTTTTAAGTTTGTATTTATTGTATTTGTATAATATTTGAGTATTCTTAAAATTGCGGAAGTATTTTATAAATATATTATTACTAAATTGGCCGACCAGCATTAAAAATATTTATCAGAGAAAATATAACTATTTTGAAATTTTATGATTTGTTAACTAGTATTAAGCATTAAGAATAAATTTTCGTTTAATAATTAGTTTTGTTTAATTACAATAGAACTGATGAATGAAAGTAATTTCAAAACATTACTTCCATACCGAATTACATAAATAATCTAAACAGGAAAGAACATACAAGGGAAAAAAAGATCATTTTCAAATTAAAAGTAATCCAAAAGCATATAAATAAAAAAAATTACTTAAAAGTTACCTCTTGAAAATATACAGAGCATAACCGTAATAATCTACTGTAATAAATATTTTTTCTTTTTGTTCTGTATGTGTTTTACAAAGGAAATGTAAAAGCAAAATATATCGCAGAAATCATTATGTGGCATTGATTAAACAACTCGAAAATTATTCCTGTTAACGATATGTAGAACGAATTAAAACATTGTATGTTTTATATTCAACCCCTCTTATTTTAAAAAAAAAAAACTACTTGAGTTTTGCTGTGTGTCTTGCATATTATTATCGATAATTGATTCATGATGTCAATTTAAAAATAATTTAAGCAATGAAAGGCTAAAATTAATTTGTTAAAAACAATTTTCTGAAAAACAGTTTTGAAAAGTTTTGGTTGTGTATTTTATAAAAAGTTACATACTACATCTTTATAACTCTTAATATAAATATCTAAAAAATATAGTATCATGTAAAAAGAAATTCAACATTTACCCTACAATTATACTATCCCATTTTATATTTTTTTCTCAATTTCAAAACTTTTTAATAAAGCGAAATATTAAGATTCAAAAATTTAAAAATTTATTTTTTTCATGAAAAAAAATATTTTAAAATAAAAAAAAAAATATGCGCACACAGAGGTGGGAGTTCAAAAAAAAAAAAGAGAGAGAGAGATGATTCACATTTCATTGAAAGATGCAATACATCAGCTATAATTCTTTTACATATTTCCTGTTATTGTAGATACTTTGTAAGAAATAGAATTGTCTTATTTAAAATTCGAGTATTTATGTGAAAATATAGTATAATTATCATCATTGTTCATACAAAACATGGACTTTTATTAATTCTGCTTTGAAGGATAATAATATATTTAATCACAGATAAATGACATGCAAACATTAACTCGATTAACGAGGTGGAATGGAGTGGATGTGTCTTAAAAAGTTTTTCAAATATTTTCTTCATGATTCATTCACTATATTTTTTATTTATCGAGCTACATATCTCCCACATTCATAATCTTCCTTTTTTATGTATGTAATAATAATCAATAGTCTTAATTTCTTTAAATCATTAATGTAGGGGAAAATGAGCAAAAGAAAACTCGGGAATTTAACTAATTGATTTACTGTTTGTATGATAAAAACCAATTATCATAATTAAAAAAAGCAGGCAATGAAATGCATTGTTTTTCTTTATCCTGACAAAGGGCTTTTGTAAAAAAACAAATTGGTTATTTTTTTTCTAAAACATTTCTGCTATGATTATAATACCAGTTGATAATCATTTTTTTTTTGTGTGTGTGTGATTGCAATTACATGATGAAATAAGCAATTAGTGATGTGAATTCGGAACAAATATTGCTATGACAGACACTTAACAATTATTTTAAGTACATTTTTAAATGCATTTGATCGCTTTTGTAGATGTAGATCTTTTGATAACAATATTTTTATTCATAGCGTTTTTACATTGTTATTTTAATTTTACACTTTCTTTCATAAGCAAGACACTACCAACATATTTAATAAACTATTCCTTAGGAAATTTCTACAATTAATTAAAAAAAATTTAAATACTCTAAAATAAATCATTTCCATAAAGATAATATTAAAAAAGTGATTCAAATTAGAATACGAATAAACCAGTTGTATTTTATTATGATGTTATCTTCTATGTATAATTCTTGTAGTAAGTTATTGACTTTTTTGAGATACACCGAAATAACAGCGAATAAATTGTCCTCGTGCATGTAAAATGCTTTAATATTGATAGCATAAATGTAAAAACACGAGTAATACGTACAATATATCCCTTGTATGAATTTTATTTTTCAAATTGCCGTGATAATAACGGATATCAATTCTTTCAATCATTATTCATTCAAATCTGTGATAAATAACCTTTCAAACAGAAATATTTCTTCAACCATAAACTGTACGACAACTTGATACATTTATACGGAAATCAATTATATAAAAAATGATAAATGATTTTAAGTACAATCTGTATATATCATTATTCATATAAGGTATTCAACGTCTTCTGTGCTCAAAAAAACTCGACAAACTGTCAACTGTAATATAATTAATTTAAGTCACAACTAAACAGTAATATTACTCAGTACATATTATCAAAAAAAAATCCGTCTCTCAGTCGTTTGTCTATCATCTCGAATATTCTTGGTCATTCCACCCAGAAGACTTACCTCTTTTTCTTTTTTAATTGATTAATCTGATTTTTTTTAAAAAAATAATAATAATAAATGCGTTGCGTGATGACTTTTCAAAAAAAATTGGTTGGAAAAAAATACAAATTTTAAGCCAACCAGTTCCCATTCCCGACAATTTATTCATCAATATGCGGCTGTAACATAAACTTAATAATGCGTTGACAGTGAATCCTGATCTGAATTCATAAATCGGCAAGAATGGTTAACCCGGTAAAAACTAGTTGTTACTTACCTTAACAACTCTACGGAGTCACAACAATGGCTATTTTTAAAACTGTTAGTGAAAAAAAACATTTCTATTCACTCAATAAAAATTACCTGTTTACTTATAAGACCATACAGGAAAACATATTCCTCACTTATCCATCTCTGCCTTTTCCCCCCCTTTTTAATAATGGCTCACAGAACACTAACTGAGCTTTTGTTAAGACTGCACTTCGGCCTGAGCGAAATCGTTTTCATACGTAAGTTGTATTTGCAGTTCTATCTCAAAAGCATTGTATTTTTGAGATTAAAGAAAACTGTCGTACCGATTATAGTATTAGCAAACTTGCATTTTTAAGAAAAAAAACTTTTGTCTAAAATTTTTTCAAAAACTTTGCTAGACATATTTTTGCCTTTCATTTAATTCCCTCGAGATTTTTAACATGCTGTTTTGAGAAAATGGTGTCAACAAAAATGCGTGGCTATAAAATAAAGGATACATGGTGTTAGATTTAATATTATATGATTATAATAATTGTGTGCATTTAGTTTGATTCAAGTATATTTACATTGCATATATATATTAAATTTAATATTTTCTCTTCTGTTTTTATTTTAATATTCGAACACAATATTTTTATTGTCTTCATTAATAACTTGTCGTTTGCTCTTTTTTTTAATATTTCATTTAATTATTGATTTTTATTGCAGAATCATCATTTTTTTTTTTTTTTTACTCTTAACATTGGCAATGTTTATGAACTTTCACTTAAGAGTGTTTTACTTTGGAAAATAAAAATGCATTAGGAATATGAAGAAGATAATTATTTTTCTTGATAATAATTCCTTCTGTGGAGCCTGGGATTTGGAAGTATGCTTATTTCACACGAATTGATACTCATTTTGAATAATTCTACTTTTTTTAGAGCTTAACAGAATAAAATCTCCAACACGCGTTAAAATGAAATTAACAAAGCAATGTCTATTTTTATTTCTGTTTTTAATTACATTCATACAATATACAACAATCTGATAATGATGCAACTGAACGATAAGAAAAAGATAAAATACTCGATTTGCTATGATTTATTAAATGCTAAAGCTATGTATATTAAAAACAAAAAAAACTTTGAAAGTAACTCTTTGTTAAGAAGCAAATGGTAAAGTAATTTTATTGAATTAGCGTTATTCTGAAAAAATAATAACAACCTTCTTCGAAGGTATACGGACGGATCTCATAATTTGAAACCACCCTAAAGTGATACAATTCTTTAGTTGATAGCTTCTTGCTTAACTTTCTAATCATGCCATGTTAGGATGCTGAGATTTAGTTATTTTTATTATGCACAGGTTCCATTACTCCACACGAAAGATTCTTCGTCGGAATAAAATCTTTTATTCACAATACATCGATTTCGAAGCCTTGGTTAATAAACCAGGATACCATAGCCATATGCAATAGAAGAGAATCAAGAGAAAAATCAGAGGCATTCTCAATAATTTTCAGAAAGAAAAAAAAATGGAAAAGAATGAAACTGATAGCATATCCAGTTAAATATTTTTATAATTATTTTATCCAAAAGAGACCCTCGCTCACCATCTATGGGTTAGAGCGTTCTCCAGTTCGCTAAACATGCATCACAATTTTGAGCCACGTTATATGACGAGGTCAACATTTCAGCTGCCTCCCTTCCCCCCCCCTTACACACCATGAAAGTATGTAAATATGCCATAAATCTGCCAAAGCTTAATATCCTCATGTTTTCATAAGGATTTTATGCTTTGACAGATTTAACAAGCATCAGATTTTCTACTCGATGGATCTGCAGTGGATTCTGCATTCGAATAAGAGGAATTTCTGAAAAATCAGTGGCCACTTGCCCGATTATAAAATCTAAGCTAAGAATAAATAAAATCTAAGCTAAGAATAAATAATGGAGCATAAAAAAATTATTTATAAGTCAGGCACAAAAACATATGAATTTCAAAAAAATTCAACAAACATGTTAGTAAAAAAATTTCAACTTTTAAATTAATTAAAAATAACTTATTATATATATAACACGAGAAATGTTTTCTTTATTGAAGTTCCACTCCATAATTTTACTATTCATTTATCCAGACAAAGATAATTTTTGATAACTATAAATGAATCTCAGATCTATCAGAACGATCCGAAGACCAAGAGATGGGCAAGGAGTAGAAACACGGACTCACCTTCTCTCTAGGAAGTTAAGGTGCAGAATTCTACATGAAAGACTACCTGGAAAAGGGACAGGCCATCACTGGTGCCTATTACTGCACACTGCTGAATAAATTGCATGATGCAATGATCAAGGAACGGTGCAGTACGATTCCCAAAGGCATCTGCCTTCCTGCCAACAATGTACCTATTCACTCATACAGTTGGGGAATCAAAGCAATGCGGCTTTCAAATTTTGCCACATTCACTTTATTCTCCTGATCCGCCCCAGCGTTTTTTTTTTTTTTTTTTTTTTCCTTATTTCCAGAACTCAAAAAACCACTGCGGAGTCGAAGATTTGACAGCACAAACAGCAATTCTAGAGATGGAACAACGGTTTTCGTTGCATTCTGCTGAATTTTACATGACGGTCTTCGAAAAAATTTAAGAAACGCTGGGATAAATATACAGCTCTAGATGGTAACTATGTAGGAAAGTTTTTAGAATAACAAATAAAATTCTTTATCTCGATTAATTTTAGTAATAATTAAAACTTTACGATACCCCCTCGAATACTACTTCTGTATGAAAAAGTATTGCTGCTACCAAAATACATATTTTGCTGTTCCTAAACCTTTTTATGAATTAAAATATATTTTAGATGTATTATAGATAATGTGAAAAAATTATTAGAAAAATGTCATGCATTTTTAAATATACGATTCTTTTATTTTTCACAGTATCGTAAATAAGATTTTTTTTTATTATCAAACTTCGTATTTTCTAGATTTCTTTTTTTTTTTCATTTAATACCAAATAATTATATCAATTTTATCTCTTTTATTATGAAACATATAACGTTTTCAAATAATGGTATACATTAATGTTTTACTAGTTTCGTTGTACAACTAATGTTATTTAAGAATATTATCAATATCTATTTTGAATATATATATAGCTAAATTATTAATTGGCTTATAAATATAAAAAAGATACGATTAAATATTCTAACATATTCTAGTCATAAGTTCTTAAAATAGTTAAATATATTTAAGGATGTTGTTCATAATACAAACTGAACACAAATTTCGACTCATTTATTTCGAAATAAGTCATCGCACTTGATGTAGCTTACGAGGTGAAGTATTTGTCAAGTTGAAACAAAATCCTTTTTTAGAAAAAAAAAACCCATAGAGAAAGATACAGTTACAAAAATCCAATTTGAGAAGTTGCCACAATAAAGTAAATCATGAAAAGAAAGAAATAATTATCTTTCTTAACTCGAATTACTAAATTATCATTCTTTTTTTCGCAGACGCTAAAGAGCTCAAAAATTAAAAGCCTTATAAATTACTGTAGTTAGTGTAACATGTGTTCGAAAACGCACTTATAAATGGTTATAGGGTCATGCTTCTAAAATCGATAGTAGAATGACTTTAATACGACACACCCAACGTTTTCTGTCAGTCCAATAATTACTTTGGCCATTCACTATTTTTATCTGTAATAATATTAATAAAAAATGTATAGTGTGTTCGGTAAAAAAGTATTTAAAAGTGAAACATATATCCATACCATGCATAAATTCATTGCGCTTATTGTATTATTCAGAAAAGCGTTGTGTCAAATAAATATAATTCTGTTTATGAGATAATTTTCCTAATATTTCATGAATAAATAAAAGAAAATATTTACATTTTACTTACATTTAATTACTCATGAAAAAAATAAAGCAAATTTTGCATCACGTCCAGCCGCCACTAAAAATGTTTTTTAAACTTTTTTTTCTTAACGCAATGTAATCGAAAAGATATTGTAATTACTCTCTCTCTGCTAAAGACTATTAATCATGGTTATTAAGATGAAGTTCATATGTGAAATAAACGCTCTGAATAATCTAATAAAATGAATGCAAGTTAAGAAGAAACGTTAAACACATTTAATAACTCTACAACTCGAATGATTTTTTTTAAAAAAATTGCGTCATCTTTGAACTTTATTTTGTGCTTTCTTTTAAGAATTCCAAAAAAAATTTCAACACTAGAATACATTCTAGTGCTTGTGAAAGCATTTGATTTGATAGTTTTATTAACGTCGCACCTCGATATTTTGAACTTAGGTCAAGTGACCAGGACCACACCTCATGGTACCTTCCTCCCAAACTTCTACACCATGCCAGCGGTTACACAGGAGACCGCAACTAAATTTAACATACATCAACATTATTCAAGTCTCGAACCCTCGACTCGACGAAAACAAAACCGGTCCTGAGTCCGCGAGCATGATCACTAGGTAGCCGCTGCCACGAGAAAGCATTTGATCAGAAAACACAAAAAAAATATTTGGAATCCAAAATATTGGAATTATCAAATAAATTTAAATTGTTATCGTTCATTATGTGTATTGATATAGTTATTTCTCTTTTTTTTTTTAACAAAAAAAACTGAAATTTCCATAAAAAACCAATAATTTGCATGCAAATAATTTCCCACGCATATTATGCGATATTACAAAATTCGCTTAGGATGAATGAATCGCTAAAGTACAAAATTTCTAACAAGAAAAACGAAGAAAAAAATTATATTTCAGATTTTTAATAATATATTTCAAACATATCTTGATTTAATATTTGTCATTAATCATATAATGTTGTTCAGTTTAAGTGTGACTTTTTAGAGCGAGAATTTTAAGTAATAAATTAATTATTTTACTGTTGGATATTTAACACACTACATCTTCGACTGTTTCTGTATCGTGGATTTTCACCTCACAGAACTCAGTGATAAAAATGAGGAACAGTGAATTAGACAAGTTATAAGTAATAGAGACTCCATGAATAGACTCGCAGAATCAATCAAAATTTCACAGAGTTTATCTGATAGAATCCAGTTATCATAAATGATCATAGTTCTAAGATATTTTCATCCAATTGATTCAAAAGTATTTTCCAACTGGTGGTGAACGAAGATCTCCTACGTATGACAATGATGTAAAGTTGTAATCCTTAAAAACAATCAACCCAAAACTTTAGAAATCTTCGAATTACAACTTCCAAGAATTCATTTAAAAAATGGTAAAATATTATCGTGCTTGACAATTTCATATGGGACATGATATTTTCAGAAGTGCTGTTGTATTCTCCGTAATGTTAAGTCAAATCGATTCGTAAAATATTTGTAGTTGTGGATTCCAATATGTAGAATTTAAGTTTTCTCTGTTGATTTATCTTGACTCTATGATGCAAAATAAGAATAAGCAATCTTTGTAGAGCTTCCATTAAAAGCAAAAAAAAAGTATGTCAGAAGAATAGGTGGGCAGTTTAAAAAGTATCATTTAATATGGAAATAGAGGGAGAGGGGTTATGAATTGGATAAGGGAATGTGAAGTAACTCACTGTACTATTATCCATTAAACGTCCCCCTCCCCCTCTTTTTCTAAAACGTTCATAAACACGACACCTTTCGAATTCCTTAAAAATCGTTGTCATAACTTTTCCGGTCAATAAAGTCATCTTCACCCTCTTTAGAGCAGAATTGTTTTGATTGTTTCAATGCATTGATTTGATTTTTGCTTGGTTCCTGTAATTTATGAAGAATTCAGATTTCCTCGATTGTGAAAACTAAACGAAATGACGTTGGCAACTCGATCCAAATCAAAAGAAATCGACGAATCAGTGACTGATTTGTTTTGGCACCGTTCAATAGATGACAATCCCCAGTTGCAATACCAACTTGCCTTAGCAACGCCATCTGTCGTCAAAACATGTACTTTTTGAATCATCCTCTACATCTCATCGCAGTTGTAAAAAAGGACGTGATAATAGCATTTTATAGAACAAAATAAATTCAGAATGATTTTGAAGAAAAACTTATTTTCTCATAATATACATCTCTTTTCGATTTAGAATAAATTTTCATCTTGTCATCTCTTATGTCTAGTTCAAATTTTCTTTTCCTTTTTTATCAGAAATTCTTTAGCATAGATGTTGTGAATTTCTCAACATAAAAAAAAACTTCTGTTTCATATCACGGACATCTGTTTCTGTAACTAACACAATCCAGCGAAGAAGTCTACAATGTAGAAACTCTGCAGTTATAAAAATTGTTAGTGTATGTGTTCATGATATATTTCAATAACGACAAACATCCCAATTTAAATAAAGAAAAAGGTTCACTGAAAGCAAAGCATCAACCCGAACGAAAATTATACGTGAAAGCATACGTGACTTCCATATGCTGACCACAATACAAAATAAATTTCACATATATACATTCCAAGGTTTAGTAATTCTATGAAAGCTGCTCCCGGGTGACACTAAAAATAAAAAGAAATGGCTCGAGAACGAGCGGAACAAATTCTAGAAAAAGCTAACAGAAATAAGAATTAATAGTCGCTCCTAATGATTGTAAGTATCCTCAGGATATTATTTCAACGACATAATTGTTTGTAGGTAACATTTGTAATTCTGTAAACAGCTTTTATAATATCTTAAATTAACTAATAATAACTACATAGTTATGTATCTTATCAAAATAAAATAAATCAAAGAAATATATTTCTACCAATTTCAAAGTTACGTAACATTAATGTAAACGGAAATTTCTTTTAGTAAAATCAATAATTAAATATGATAAATTATATTAAAAAGCTCAGTTTTAAAATAATGATTCCCTCAATTTTTCTTTAAGAAGTGTATATAAATTAAAGTAAAAGGTATATTCTCAAAAAAAATTAATAATTACGATTAATAACAACTTTCTCTTGTCTATAATTTAAAATCAAGATGCAGTTTAAAAATGATTTAATAATT
>BMAW01075055.1:0-40221 GCA_019974015.1 Nephila pilipes | reverse complement strand
TTAATATTATTCTGTGTTGTACTAAACCTTATTTGTTTATAGTATTGAATGTTTAAAAATAAATTTAATGCTTAAGATATTAATAAAGCCACAAAATTTACACAACAAAATTTAGGTTTATAGATGTATCCAATTTAAAAGATACCTTCTATTCTATCATTGTCTCCTATTTATTCTTTTCCTTCATGGCCCATCTGTAGCACAGTCTTGCAACATAATGAACTGACGCCACACAGTTCATAACCTACTTAAAAGTAATTCCAAGTTCATTATCAAAGTGCAAGCCATCCTTGTGTTAGATTGATCACCAGTGCTTTTGCCGTAACATACAGAATAAAACTGGCGTCTTTATATGGTATTATTTTGAAAAATGTTTGTCTTTTTCCACAATTTGGGATGGACTCAGATAAATTGAGTGTTAAAAAGCTCAGATAAATTATACATTTGTGACTTGGGCTTTCTGTTCCATTTGGCTGCCAAATAATATTGGGCCTTTTTCAGTCTTAAAATCTTTTCGTTGAAGACGCTTACCACATCAAGCACTTAAAATGTATAAGGAATAAAACTAGAAATCAAATTTAATTATCCAGACCTATTAATTACTCTAACGACACATGTGTCACTTCTATCCAGTTGCCTGAATAAAAATAACTGTTTAAAATCTGCCTGTGGTTAATTTTTATTAGAGTTCATCTAATTACTCTTCCAGAATATAAATCCAAGCTAAATGCTAATTAGCAATGTAACTGAACCAGGCTACCGATTTTTCTATCATAAAGAGATGAATTTAAAATATCTTTTTTATTACAGCTGTCATTAAAGCATCTGTGTTAAAACATACTAGTTATTCAAATACAGTGATATCTGGTCACATTTTATTTCTTAACTGATATAAGTGTAATATTTGATAAATTATTATATTTTCCACGTCTAAGTAATGTGCGCGCGTGAGAAATGCACACATTTACTCAATTATTAGTTTTCCCCAGAAAGTGTGAAATGTATCTGCATCTTTAAGCACAATAATTACTAGTTAAAATTTTACATTTTGAAAGTAGATAGTTATGGCAACATTTTCATCAAAGTGGGATATTATCTAAATAAATGTATTGCTTTAATATGACCATTTAATTTAATACTCAATATATGCAGTAAATAAGAAAACCTTTTTAATGTGTGATCATTTTTTTCCAACAAATATTTTATACATTGCCTTCTCAATTAGTAGAGTTTATAGATTTGTACCTAAATACAAAAATTCTGGAAAGCAATTATTACTTTATTTGAGTTTAGCTTAAATTTGTTTAAACTTATTGCTTTGTGTTCGTTCGTTTCTGTATTAAGTTCACACATTACCTTAAAAACTATTAGCAAAATCTTATATGATATCCTATTCAATATAGTTTAAGTGGCCGAGGTAATCAAGTGGTCACGGTTGCGGATTTGGGACCAGTATTGTTTTCGTCAAATCGTGGGTTCGACCCTGATACCACCAAAGACCTCTAGTGTAGTGGAGCTGATGCACGTCATAATATAGTAATAATATAGCACGTCATAATATAGTAATAATATAGTATAGTCATAATATAGCACGTATAATATATCCCAAATGTTCACTTGGCGTGGAATTTGTAGATGGAGGCGCTAGCCCCTCTTATTCAAAAATTAAGAGGTCTATGGTCAATAATCTTTGCGTTGCTTCCCAAGAGTGACATTAATAAACAATTACTCGTACTCAATCAAAAAAATTCAAATCAAGTAAATAAAATTTATAACAATTAAGTACATAAATCTATTAGTTTCAAAAATAGGAACATTTATTCACTTTGTGTTTCATTTTTTCCAAACACTGAATCAAAGTTAATAGAAATGTTTCATTTTTAGATTGTCCTAATTTGTTTCAAAGTATGCCACATCCCAAAACCACCTTCCTTCGAAATTTGCAAAGTACATTTAATTTTTTTTTAACTAAAGGAAGAGAAATAACTACATTAGATTCATCGTTCCACTTGTATTGAACACCTGAGCTCGAAAGATCGATGTCAGTACCAACGCAATTTGGACTCGGTCCCTTGTTTGTCTTCTAAACACCCCTTTGGCCCTATCTGGCCGACAATGGCCTGATTCAGAGCATTGTTGTAACAAAGCCGAAGCAGCTCTAGAAAGGCTTGAGCAGATAGACACTTGACAACTTTTAGTAATGAGTTTCCGAAGCTGATAGATATACAAAACTGCCCTCTGTTAACAAGACTTGAATGTTAACTAACACCACTCGGGGAAAAAAAGCATTGCCTAAAGAAGAAAACAAATAAGAGAACGTGGCGATCAATATGTAGGCGAAAGCTCAGGTGTAAATAGCCCACTTGCTGAATAATAGCTACGATTTCGGTGCTGAGGCATTAATCTTTGAAATTGAATTCGACTTTATTCGTTTATTTTCTGTGCCTTCTACGAGTTGTAAAGGCCTATTTAAATTATAAATCACTTCGGTTTTTCTTTTATTATTTCCTCGGTCGTAATTGCTTGTGAAGGAAACTCTTTACTGAAAAATGTGGAAGAAACCCTCGTCTTTTGTGGCGAAATAAAAAAAAAAAGATTGGTTTTACCATACGTCATTCTGCACGTGATGTCTGGAACCTAGTAGTAAACAAGTGGAATGACACTTAACTTTAACTGCTACCATTGACAATGTAGAGACGAGACGGACAAACATTACTGGATCAAAACCAAAAACACACAACGAAATATATTTTAAAATAGTATTAGTAGTCTCTTTGAAAATATTTTAATCCTTAATCTGAAAGGTTCCATTCATCTGAAAATTTTCTATTTGGAGATGACAGTAACTAGACTAATCCTTCTTGAATATAAAAAAATATTTATGAGAATAACAAAATAAATAGTTTAAAAAAAAGAAGGGAAATGTTATTTTCACAAGTTTTTTTCGTTTGATAAATAGCGATTAATCTTATTTATGAAAATATAATAACATAGATGAGGCATTCTTATAACGCAATATTCAAAGACATTAGTGTTATTGAAGCATTCTCAAAATTTTACAAATCCTATCATTCCTCTAACAAAGAACAAAAAAGAAATTTGCTTCACTAATTTCATTTAAACATGTGCTAACGTTTTTTTTTTTTCCCCTTTCTTTTTTCTGTTAAGCTCTTGAAAATGTAAAATTCCTCAAAAGAAATATTAATTACCGAAAAGTAAGCGCAGAGGCTCTGCAGAAGCAATTACTTTCAAGAAAAGAAAAATCTTCTTCAAATTCTTGATGCATTATTATTTTCACTAGCAAAACATTCCATAGAACAAAAACATTGCCATCGTTAACAATAATAATAAAAAAAAAGCAGACGATTCTGTCGTAAAACTCAACCATTAAATAATAAAATAAAAGCAAACAATGAATTGTTAAAGTAGACAATAGTATTATGTTTAGATATTAAAATAAAAGCAAACAATAAATATATTAAATTAAATATATCGTAGCAATGTAAATCTATCTTAAGCAAACTGAACGTAATTATCGTAATCATAATGTGTTATTATGTCAATTTTGTGACCATATGTGACCACTAGATTACATCGGCTACAAATATTTGAAAAAGAATGTCATTTGTCTATTTCAAATACTAAATGAAATCTATTATATAATTTAAATTGCTATGTTACCTTTTAAATAAAATTAAAATTAATGATAACAATGTTAAATTAAATTAAATAGCGTTTCTTATTTTTGGTTTGTATTCCTTGCGAATTTATCAATGCTATTTCCCCAAAAAAGTTATTTAAACAATAAAAACATTTTTCATAAACTGTTTACAAAAAGTGAATTTTTTCATTAAAAATTAAAAATAAACTCTTTATAGAAGAACTCATTTAACAGATTAATATGTGTTTTGAGTCATGTATTTGAAGTGTATCACGCGTAATAATAATTCTACAATTCCTCAAAAATGCTGAACCTCACTTCTATTTTTATTTAATTTCCACTGGTAAAAAGGCTACAGGAAAGATTTTATTATTTCTATTCATTACATTACAAGATATTTCAAAACAATATTGAAAATTTAAACGCTTGAGTGAAAAAATATTCAGATTATTGAAATTCAGGTGAATCAGACATCTTGCAGCTAACTCATTTGAAATCTAGAATTCTTTTGACACTTTACTAGGTAGGCGTTGTGCCTCCCTGAAATTAATTTTAAAATTATTATTAACTTTACCATTCATATATAATGATAGACCTCATGATTTTTAGAAGAATGAGGAGCATTTTTGAACTTCGACTCATTTCAGTCACATGAAAACTGAACTGAAGAAATTGCCTCAAATTACAAAAAAAAGTATATTTTCTTAAGGTAACAGTACACGTTCGAAGAAATTTTTTGAATTAACGTAAATTAAACCTATAAAAGCATATTTTGTGACTTTATGGAGCTTCAAAATAAGAAAGACACCCAAGAAAAGCTTTGTTAGTGCATATTTTTACTGTCAAAAGGGAATTTTATACAAACATAAGCAAAAATTAAGACTTTCAGCAAAACAAGGTAACTCAAAAGAAAATAAATACTTTGATATTTTATAATTTTAACATTGCAGAACATATCCTTATCCAGAGACTAGACTGTTACATTGATAATGTAGCTCTTATGTTAGAAGTTACAATATTTCGAGTTCTGGACACTTAAACTGTCTTTAAAAGTCATTGTAATTTTCACACTTTATTGCAATATACAAGATATTCTACTCTATATAAAATCTCAAGAATGGAAGATTCTATGCATAGGCATTTGAAAAACAAAATATATTCGCAAAAATGTGAGATTCATTGATGAATAACAATTTGAGATATCGTGTTTTGTATAAACGAAAAATTTCATCTTCGGAGAATTTCTGGTCAGAGAAATTCATGATCACGTAATATTACATCAGCCATAATTCATTTTCAAAATAAGATAGAAGCAAATTTCAAACGGATTTTTAAAGACAAAAGATTGAATTTTAATATGATTTAAAAATAAATAATCGATATTTTAATCAAAAATTATGTTTTAAAGAAGCATTGTCACATTAAAAATAACATGTAGTATAGAATTTTTATTCGAAAAAAAAAAGAACATAGACAATGTGTACGCATATCACCCAGTTTGTATGCTGGATGACCAATTAATGCTATGCAAGAAAACCTATCCTCCTAATCTAATACTATCCTCCCTCAACCTGTTCCAACCAAGTAGCCATTGACCTGGCATGTAACTAACTTCCACCCTCGGCATGTGTAGGCGTGTGTATAATTAAAAGATGGCATTTAACAAATTGCCTTATTCTCTTAAGCTTTTAAGAAAAAAATTTTTAGACTGCTTTTTTCGTTGTGAATGATTAGTGATCGCTTTGTTCTAACTGACAAATTACTCAACAATCATTTGTGAATTTTCTTTCTTGGGGGTGAGGGCATGTTTCTGAGCGCCTCTGAAGCTAATTACCTCAAGAAACGTAACTTGGTTCAAGCGCTTTAATTTTTTTTAGCTCCTGGCTGTTAGATAGACATATTGCCCGACCACACCCTGACCATATGGGACGGACATTTATCCGATTAAACAAAACAAGACCTTAGATCGAAAATTAACTTCATCAAAAAATGCTTGATGCTGGTAGCTCTTGTTAGTTTTCTAAGTATTGGGGAGGGGTCCCGACTGTCAGAAGTTTCTTAATAGCTCAAGTTATCCAACCGCACGTGTTATATATTTTATGATTACATGTGTCGGATCAAATTAAAGAGAGTATCAAGATTGGTATTAAAAGACGTGATTGCTCCAGAGCGTAAAGACTATGCGTAGATGCCGGATTTGATTGGATGAAAGACAGTTCACAACCTATCAAAGTTTCCATTAAATGTGCCTTGAACGGAATCTGGTTACCAACATATCAAAGATGAGATCCTTCCCAAATTGAACAACAAATAAAGATTTTTTTTTATTCCTACATAATTTGAGAATGAATAGTTATTGTGACTCAATATAATTTGTCTCTCCGGATAAGTATGTGTATCGAATCTTAAACTCTGATTAGATCTTGGTAATGTCTTCGAAGTATTATGCAAGACGATTAATCAAAATTACATTACAGTTTCCTCTCAAACACATTAGCAGAACAAGGGGAAATAAAGCAGAGGGAGAACATAGTGTTTGTTAGTGTATTTATATTATCTTGGAAACAGTGGATGGTGAATGTGTGTGTAATGGTGCATTTTAATGTTGCAAGAGCCAGATATGGCTATGCTACGCATACATGGTGTTACTGTGATCCAAACATTTGAAGAAAAAAAATGAAAAAAGTTTTAAAAAATCGATTGACAAGGAGAATCTAAGATAGAGAATGATCGTTGTGATATGGAAGCAGTGGAATAAAAAGAATGCATGACTATATGGATAAAACATCATGAGTTCAATGAAACATTAATTAATTAAAGATAAAACAGTTTTTGCGCTTTAACAATACAGTTTTTTAACCCTGAAAATACAATTTTTGTCTTAAAAATCGTTTTATAATTGCATTTTTAATTAATGGGTTTACTTCAACTCACATTGTATGTCTGAGTCAAAACTTTAAAAGCTTTTTTCTCATATTTTAAAGCAATTAATTGAGCAGAAATTTTCTAGACACGATTGCTTTGGATAACAATACGATAATTCTATTCAATTAATAAAAATTAATTGATTAAAACTAATTATTTAAAGAATTAAGTTTTATGCCCAGTTTCTCGCCAAGTCGCCAAATGGTCTCCAAATCCGTCATCAAGGTGAAGGGGTCATTGCTTAAACTCTCTTTTGTTAACTGGGGACATCTCTGTAAGTCCATCTTTTCCTTTTTTGAGAAACGTTGCAGGGAAGCATCGACTCATGTTTGTAGCATTGCTCCCCCTCTTCAAGACAGGCGAATGCTACTGAAAATTTAAGGGGAAAAAACATTATGCCACGCAAAGTGTGAAGTTTGAAAGAAAACGCATGCTTAAAAAACTTGTTTCCTAACCGGTGTTATTTGATTAAACTGTTTTTAAAAATAACAATTTAAAAATTGCAACGAAATATTTTTTATACAACTACATTTAAATTTTCAAGTTTTTCCATAAGAAGAAGAGAGTACACATGAAATCGCTTTTAATAAAAGATAAAATTCAGAAACCCAATAAAGGATATAAATTTCTTCTTTTGTCAAAATCTTTGAAATGGCATAAAACATATAACAAGAGTAATATCAGTTTCATATGATGATTTACACTATACATACCTGGCTCAAATGAGTCATAATTATAAAAGGATATGCATCAGTCTTTTACCTTTAATATGTAACTCTTATGAAAAGTTTTTATAATTCTTTTTCGTTAAAAATAATCCAATACCCACGTGCTAAATGAAAGAAATTCATTCTCAATGTAGAAACTAGTCTTTTAATCTTCTGAAAAGGAAATACAACAAAGATTTGAAAGTTCACCTGTAGAAAATTAAATAAGAGCAGTCCGTAATTCTATCTCTTCAGTTATGCTTCGAAAAGATCAAAGTCTTATACTGCTCTAAAGGAAATGTCAGCGTCTTTTATTTCTTTTGACTTCTCTGGAAGAATTGTAGGATATCGTGAGGGTATTTTTAATCGAAAAGCATTTTATAAGAACTTGACCAATATTTTTTTAATGATATAGTTTCGGAAATATTAAAACGATCCTTCAAACGTACTCCAATGTTTGCTAAAAAGTGAGTTAAGGCTCTCGAACTAATTATTTATTGCCTACAATTTATGAATTAAGGGCTTTTTATTATCATCTTACGAATTTTTACTCAATTTAGCGGACATGGTAGCCGAGTGATTGTTGCAAGCTTCAGGCCGGCTTTGTTTCCCTAGAAAGTAGTGGACTCGAGTTCCAATGTTACTAAAGAGCAGTCATGAATCGGGGCTGATGCACAAAAAATATTCCGACAAAGTACTATTGGTAGCGTGGTGAGGAGGTATGGAATGAGAAGTATCAGTTCAGGTGTCGTCCTCGTTACTTGACGGGACTCAAAATTACAAGGTTCATCGTTATTTTTTCTAAATTCTTCGTTAATAAGCAATCAATTCACTCAATTTAATTGTCCTAGTGATAATATCATGAATACATTTATCTTCCGAAGTAAAACAATGAATAATAATAGAAAAAAAAGTTCTATGCAGAGTTTTGCAAAGAACAGATTTAGCCACTCAAGGTGCACTTTATTTTATAATTATTGTTAAATTACTCAATTAAATGTAAGAATTAAAGTAAATCATGAAATATCGAGAAATGTACAATAGTAAACTTTTCCTATATTAAAATTAAAGGAAACGATAAATTATTAAATGGAATATTATATCAACTACATGTAATTAAAATTAATACATACGACAAATTATTAAATTGAATATAAAAAGCGAAGCTAAATGTAATTGAAATTGAAGCAAAAGGTGAAAAATTGAAAAGTGATCTGGTACGCTAAAAGTGATCCACCTAAAACAATAGCCCCTTAGGTGTCTAAAAATTAAATAACTATATTTATTTAGAGTTAGTAAATGGTGAAGAGAGGAGAAAAAGTGAAGTGGGAAAAAAAAATCTCCGATACTTAACTTTTGGCTCTCCAATTAAAATTTCTTTCCATTGACTATTTCTTTATTGTCTAAAGTTTTAATAAATTCGGAATTTAATGTAGTTTCATTGGTGAGAGTATAAATATTATTCAATACTTTGTTGATATGTTGTAACTGATAGCTTCCTGATTAAAAAAATACTTTTTCGCATTAGAATTATTTTCTTTATCTTAAAAAGGTGTTATTCACCATTGAAAAGACTGTACATTTTTTTAAAGGACTATCTAACAAACATGTACCCAAATATTTAAACTTTAATAATCTAATTTCCAAAACTGATTGCATTACAAAAGTAGGGCTACTTTGGTATATTATAGCATATATAACTGTTAAGACGATCAAATGCTTTCGAATTCTTAATTAATCTTGATTTTGTAGAAAAATACATATAAATATTTGAACAGTTTGGTAACAAAAGTAATAAATATGCTTGATATAGTTATTATTTAAGACATCCTGAATTTAGCGTCAGAAAGAAATAATTCATATGAACTTCAAAAAGCATATATTAACATAGCAAAATTACGTTCTTTTTTTAAATAACTGACTATAAAAGTTAATTTTATCCATCGATTCAAAATATAATTGATTTCAATAAAGAATCCTGTAAATTATAATGTACGGTACTATTATTTCTAGAGATAAATAAAAGTATACTCGACAACAAAATCGTGTTTCTCAAATTGAATGCTCTAACTTTTATTCTCTTGCTACAAACTTTCTTTCCGTTGAATTTATAAGACACACCCAAATGTTGTGCGATCAGATTATTAATTTTTGATTCAGACATCACTAAAAAAGTAGGAGCTCTAAAAATAATAAAAACTCGTACGTGACATATATAATCAAATTTCAAAATAAATTCTGAAAAAATAAAGTTACCTGAAGAAACGAATATATGTATCATTAAAGAGATCATAAAATTTATTTTAATTTATTTCCAATTTTTTTTCACACCTACTTAAAATTTTAATTTATCACAAAATATGTATTAATTATTAAATCAAATTTATTTGTAATTGAATAATTCTATACAGATCAATAATTGAATAGATCACAGATTTAAATAGATCTTATTGAACAGATCTAATTTTAGTTGAATTTTCAAGAAAAATTAGTTATAAATACTTGGAAAATAAACTTCTGCATACGTCATCCGTTTGGAAAACTTTCAAAGTTTAAAAAGGGAATACTCAAAATAATAAGCATTATCGCCAATCTCATCTATCATAATGAAATACGAGATCTAAAACAATTTTGATTGTTTGATTGTTTAATTAACTTCGCCCTTAGAAGTAACACGAGGGCTATGGGGGACGTATCTCATAATTATGAAGTAATAATGCGTATTACGTAATATTAGAATGAAAGTAATTACGTATAAAAGTCTTTGAATCCAAAATGAAAAAATACTGCGTGTATTTATGAAGTATACAGTTAAAGATTTGTGATTATGATGAAACACGAGGGCTTCTTGCAGAATGCCCATGGGGATCGAGCTCACCCAAAGGTCTTAGGGTTACAAAACGACCTCCTGGCAGACGAGGACCCACACACTCAGTATTTATGAGCAAAAATTAATTATTTTTCAGCAATAAAGGATAAGATATAAGTGTACATGTGTTTCAACGTAGAACATAAAATATTACGTAATTTCTAAATTCAAAAATAAATAGAAGCTTGCAATGTATTTACAGAGCAAGAAATATACGTGACAAGATTAAAAAAATAACAGAAGGACTTTTCTTGCAAAAATAACTACAACGTTGAAGGCCATTGGTGACGCACCTCGTAACCTTCAACTGCGGTCAGGGGAGGAGGACGATACTTGAGCTGGCACTTCCCTCTCCAAACTTCCACTCCACGCCAATAGGAAAACTTGGGACCACTTTCAGATTTAACGTACATCAGCCCCTCTACACGACAGATCATAGTAGCATCAGGTCTTGAACCACGATTCGACAAAAATAACGTCGGTTGCGAGTCTGTGACCATGTCCGCGTTATATGTTCATGTGTGATATGTCCAGGTTACCGCGGCCATATCGTTAACGAATTATTAATTCCTCTCTATTCGTGTCCTCTAACCCGTTTATCAGTCAACAAAATATCTATTAATTATTTGAAGGCAAGAATAAAATATACATTGATGGAATATTTCAAAATACAATAATTTTATGGCACGAAAAAATCTAAATAATACAAATTTCTCTCAAAATATAAATATCTGTCAAATATTCTTCAATCCTAATCCGTAGAATATTATTACAGCCTTAATGTAAAATCTGTCATTGGTTTTTCAATGCAATAAACTTCATTTATTTCATTACACCAAAAATTGATTATTTTTAAATAATATTTGAAAATGTATAGTTGACTTTCATTTAAATTGCATTACATATTATATCATACAGAATTCTTATATATATATTTTTTTTATCTCTTCTCAGTTTCAATACTATGGCAAAACTTTTGAAAGAATCCGGATATCCGGTTATTATTCAGTTTTTTTTTTTTTTTTTTTTTTTATCATTACGAAAAAAAAATTTTATAATTTCATTATTTGTACAGACAACTACATGGTATATTCGATAAATGTTGAGACAAACATGCAACAAATCATTGATACATACCCAAATGCATAAATGTAATCATATTTCTTAAAAATTAAATTTCGTGAACTGAATCAATGAATTGTACGAATTAAATTTTAATAATTCTTGTGTGTTTCAAATGTGTAAGTGTTTCTCAAAATATATTTGGCTCTTTCAAATTGTGGAGAAGTGTAACTTACGTGGTTTTTAATTTAACTTCATTTGCGGTGTTTAAAGAGTTTACTAAAACTGCACTTTTTTAAAATAAAAGATTTCTCTTAACAACCTAACTAACACCATTCCTTAATAGCCCCAGGATCCTTTTTAGGTAGGTATAGGCATCTTGACCTCGTAGCACCCTAGTGATATTTTTCTTTCCTATGGGGTTTATTCCTGTCTTTGTTAAATATGGGTGACGCGTCCCCGAGATACCCTAGTAATCCTTCTCTTTTTCCGACTTTCCTTCCTGTCAATATTTTTAACTTTCTTTCCTTTTTACAAGCATCCAGATCACAGTTACTCTTTATTTGGTGCAGTAGGACCACATCTGGCTCTTGCGCCATTAAACTCCACCCACACTCACTCATTAGTCTTAACAACCAAATCTTTAAACAATAAAATTTAAGATTTACTCTGTCATTTTCGAGAAAAATTAAAATATATTAGGAAAGAAAAAGAAAAGCATTGTTTGCAGCTCCGAATATATACCAGATGTTTAAAGAAACAAATTCACTTAAAACATTTTAAGAAATAAGTACATTCTTACAATAGTTTTAAAATTTTGTAATTTCAAAATGAAAAATTCAGCTTCTTCCCGACAAAAAAAAATTTTTTTTTTAATTTTTTTTTCTTAAGTCTATCAGCTTATAAAATGATGGGGGGAAAATTTTTTTTTTTAAGTACATTTCTAATATTTATCCATTATATATTATTGAAAGGTGGCATGCAATACCTTCAATAATTTGATCATTTTCTGTATCTATGCGAGTGTTGGAGGTCACGTTGTTTTGAAACATATGGCCCTGCTTTTCGCAATAAAAAATAAAAATTATTAATGTACAAAAACTTAAAACTAATGAGGCCCATTTATCTCTCTTTTCAGTCCATTTAATAATCCGTTTGGATATAAACGTAACCTTATTGTCCTATTTTTCACCGAGAGTTTATTTACATCAATAACACATTTATTCACATGGACAAGGGATTAGAATCTCTTACCACAGATTATGTTTTGATAAATTCAAAGCTCTTTAACGTCAGAAACACAATAAATCTGTACATATTCAGTATATGGTTATGAATGTTCACTGTCTTTCTTGTATTAAATTTATGACACTTCCTTGTTTCTTTCGAAAATAAGTATAGTGTAAGAAACAAAATTTATTGAAATCTTATTTATACTTCGGAAGATTAATATAATTCATTTAAGTTACATTGCTTTTGAGATTAATACTGAGAATGTTCTTTCAATTGGCTTCCAAATATTTTGTGTGTTCAATTTAAAATTTATTTTTCTGACTTATGAAGAAAAATCTTCTAATAAAGATGTAATATTTAATATTTCCTTTTATTTTATTTTTACTTTATACAAATTGTTTTACTTTTTTTTTGAGAAAGAAAGTGAAAATACTATTTTAAAATACCGAATAGTATGTATGCTTCTCAAATGTATTCGGTATATTCTGATTAATTTCGATATCTTTAAATTTAAATGTTTGAAAGAAGGGAGAGCTATCAAGAATGTCTTCTTTAGTGAGAAATTATAAACCACCGGTAATGATATACATATGTAATAACATAATATGCATAACATGTGAAGTATTCATACTCTTTTGGAGTGAGAAAAATTACAATATTGAGTTTTTTTTATTATTTACTTCCTTAAATGTGCGTAAGGCAACGTAATTGTTAATGGAATTGTCGATTCCAAACTGGATTTACATACAAAAGAATCTTACTCTCATTTTTGTTTGGAAATTACCATCTTTTTTTATCTAATTAAAGTTTAGTTTGTCCAACTGAATTGCATGATATTAATATGAATTGGATAAATTAAGATTTCAACGGAGCGCCTAGTTCTTGCAAATGAAATACAAAACAAATCTAAGTTAAAAGATTAGTTAATGTTTAACTATTTCATAGTTAACACAAAAAAAAATTGCCTGAAGAATTTGCATTCTTTACTCAGGCCCAGTCTCTCGCCGGTGCACTAGCAGACAATAATTTCCCTGAATTGAAACTTAGTTAATCAATTTAAAAAACCAAAAATAAAACGTCTGTCAACACGCGCGTCGGTTGATTGATATCTCCTCGATGTAGGTGAAGGAAATTTCACCACCTTCCGCACCAAATGGAAAAGAAATCGAAGCAATTAAAAATCAAAAACATCTACCTCATCTGTTTGGTATCAAGTGTCTCAAATCCACACCTGTGCGTTAACAACCTACATTAAAATAAGGAAAACAAAAGGTTCTCCTCCAAAATGGAACGACGTGAGATTTATTATCCCTCCCCCCTTAACTGATTTGCATATACGTTAACTACTGGCCAGAAGCTTGTAATATCGCTGAAAAATCAAATTCATCCAATAAGATTTCAATTGCCCAATGTAGACAGTTTCTGCGATTGGTGCATTGCAGGAACCAATCCTTTACTTTCTTATGACGTCAGGATTTGATTTTTTTATTGGTTTTATAAAATGAGGGGGGAGGAATGTTGTGTGCAAAAGAGGTCGCCAGAGGAGAAAATGCCTCTCGACTGACCAGGTCACGAAACAAAATCGACCTCTTTCTTGTGTGGTGACCTAAAAATTACCCGTCTTTAATATTACTTAACGTTGGTTACTGGTTGCGTGATCGAAATGGTAGGAACTGTTTATTTGTTTTTTTTTTTTTGTATCTAGAGATCATTTTTGCTGCAACCTCGAGGCAGAATGTGTTCTGATGAATTCTGCATAATTTATAGCGCTCTGATGGAGTTGTTCTGGATTTCGTGTTGAAAACATAACGGTAATGAAGAACTTGAAATAAAAAAAAATAGAGAGATTAAAATTTTGTTTTTGTAAATCTTTATACGTAGATAACACATTTAAGGTAAGAGTATTCTTAGAGGTGAATTTCAGAAAATATTTCGTCATGCAAAGGTTGAAAATTTTAGAGGCTCTAAGTTCTCATCTCCGAAAGTTTTAAATCGTTTTGACTAATGCATTTTCACTGAAAAAAGTTAGTCAAGTATTAATTTGAATAGATATTGCAACTGTTCATTTTCCTATTTTAGTACGAAAATATCAGTATGAAATAAAATCTCATTCAAAGAAACTATAAAAGTTTAATTAAAAATATATCACACAAAAATTGAAACATTATTAGTTATATCAAATTCTTACTATTAGATATTAATGAAATTATTATCATTAAATCTAAAAAGAAATTGCGTTATTTTAATGTAATTATGATTAACATTATTATCTAAATAGTTATTATCTAAAATTTCCCTAAATGGATTATAAACAGCAAAATGTTGCGCTATCATTTGAAAATTATGGTTACAAATATTATTTTTACTTTTTGAGATAAATTTGTAGAATTAGATACGTAAATGTACGATAAAAAAATATATAGTTTTATGTAAAAGCAATCTTTAGTGCTTATAATTTTTTTATGTAAAATATTTCCTCTACTCTAGACTTTGAAATATATACACAGATCACAATATTTATACATATGAGTAATTAGATGAAATCAATGTTTGAAAAATGAATCATTTCTTACTCAAGTATTATTATAACAAAATGAAGGAAGTTAATAAATTTTAAAAATTAATTGCAAATCGAAAAGACTGCAATAGATGAAAACGTACCCGATAGTATCAAACTCTTGTTTTCTGGTCCTGATTCCACTAAAAGAATCACCGAGTTGCAGTGATTACTCTGCTATCACAATGGGACGGTCACAGTGATACACATTAAATTAATTATTACTCAAAGTCCTCACATTGGCTTGGTGTGGAATTTCAGAAAGTATGGTTTTAACTCAGGTGTTGTCCCCACCAGTTTACAGTAGTTCAGAATTACGAAGTCCATGGCCTGTAGTCCATCGTGTAGTTTCTAAGTAGACGTCAATAAACAGCCAATCGAAATAATGTGTCTTGAATTGCAAGTTCAAAAAAAAAATTACAACTCATATATTGAATGATTTTAATATTTAAACATAACTCAGGGAAAATGGACGCAAAGATAAAAAGAATAAAGCTAAATATACGATAAATTCTATCGTACGAAAAAAATCAAGATAATAGCAATATACTGAAGGAGCAATTTAGGCACAAAAAATATTAAACTATCGCTGTCAAAAGTTTGTTACATGTAGTAAAAATAAAATATAAAAATTGACACCTTACGAAAAAAATATTGTAAAAGGAAAATGAAGAAAAAAGAAGAATTTATAAGTAAATGAAATATATAAAAAAAAATTCCAGTCAGAAAAAAAGAGCATTCATATTTAAAATTCAGAAACTATTAGATAATTTGTACAATCATTTTAGAACAAATGAAAAAATAATGTCAAAAAAATATCGACAAATTCATTTATTTTTAACTAATATGGTAGACTCGAACAAATTAAAGATCTCAGTTCAAAGCGATACTTTTTATGTCTGATAGAACTGACACTTTCATTTCCCTTTTAAAAAAAGATTTTGTCTTCAATGAACGCCACATATATTTTTAAGCAGAATTTATCTTAGTCAAAAATATGAGTGTATTTGTCATTCTCATGCGTTATTAATAATTTTAAGACACATATGCTTCTTCAAAAATATTCTTTGCTTTTTCTACTTGTATTGCAAACGTTTGACTAACATAAATATAATATGAATCTTTAATTCAATTCTGAAATTGAATGCTTCAGGGAACGGCATGATTACTCAGAAATTGTATTTTGAATTGATAGCATTTAAATTTAAAATTTCACATATAGGTTCTTTTTCATATAAAATTATATCATGGGAATGGTTAATATTCTGTTTGAAGTGATTTTTTAATTTCTTAAAATTTTGCATGAATTGTTGTTTCCTAGAACCTTTAATAAAATTAAAGTATTGCTGTTTAGTGAAAAAAAAGGAAATGTATAAGGATAGGTTAATGAGGTAATAAGAATAAAATTCTCATATTTACTTTTTTCAATGTGAAAATTGTTATTCAGTAAAAAGTCAAGCTATCAGAATGCAATAAGTTAAACTACTTCAACAAGGAATGCATTCTAAGTTTAAATGCTCTACACTTGTTGGTGAAATTTATTTCCAAAAATTAAATGTAAGTCGAGATATCATCTATTTGCGAGACACGTTCTCTAATTTTCCTATAAATTCGATCATAAATTTTCTCGTTCTTTCGAAAAATGAAAAATACGGCGAGTTAAGAGAGCCTCAAGATATAATAAGATACTTCTTTCAAAGATACCATTCTGATTAGAGCTTCTTCTTTCAAGATTTCATAGCTGATAACAAAACTCATTCAAGACACCTGTTGAAACTGAATAAAAAAATATAACTCGATTGAAAACGCAATCTACTACTAATTACAAAATCTCTTTAATACGGCGTTGATGTACAACAAAACAAAATAATCCGAAATTATTGTCTTGTTCTCTTTCAAATAGAATTATTTTATAAATAAATTATACTTTTAGAAAATATAAATGCAGTTCTTGTGTATATAATGCGTTCAGTGTTATTCAGTAATGAAACCTAAATGTCATTCTAAATTTTTTCTTTAAATTACGTTATAAACTAAAGATAGAACATTTTAAGATGACCATTTAAAAAATATTGTATAAATATAGGTAGCTTCATTATTTTTAATAAAAACAATTTGACCGATAAAAGTCGTTCAATAATTTAAATTACATCACGATATTTTTTTAAGAAAAGCTTCCCTGTGATTTAAAATAAAACATACATATAATTTGTTTGATTTTAATCTCTTAGATTTGAGAGAGAGAAAAAAAATTAATATCTTTATTGTTACTTCATTAATACTTTAGACAATCTCAAAGTGTATTAAATAAAACATTCATAAATGTATTAAATAAAGTTAGTCTCTAATTCATTTAAATACTGAAATCAGTTGCAAAAACATGTTTTTAACAGATATCTTTTTTTTTATCTTCCGGTGTTAAGACTAAAATACTTTAAAAATTGTGAAGGTAAAACTATGTCATTGCTTGGATAATTCAAATTATAAAAAGTAAAGAATTCTATAATTTTTTTCTAAGGTGTTTCAACTGGTTTTTTTTTTTTTGACGAATTTTATTCTGATTTATTAAATAATAATTATCCACATATAGCATGAATATTCATTTAAAATATGTGAGCATATGTTTAAAAAAATGGTTGATTGATAATTTATTACTCCTGAAGTTCAATTGTTGACAAAATATCCATTCTAAATCTTAAAAAAAAAGTTTTGAACTAAAACTAAATGACTGCCGTTTTCTTATTTAGAACTAAAATTAATTGTCGTAAACTTTTTCTTTTTTTAAAAGGGATGATATAGTGGTCATCACCGTGATCTTAGTGACCAGCAATATTCTAGTAGGTTCAAACTTTGATTCCGCTAATAACTCTGCATGCGAAGTATTGGGCAATGCAGCTGGTTAAATTGAATTGAGCCCAAAAAGTCCTCCCGCAGCATAGAGAGGAAAATAAGAACGTGTTGTGCACCACCACACACATTCAATTATAAATCTTAAATCACTTGACCATGGTTTCAAAGATACTAAAGCCCTCACCAGCAGCGCACATATAATTTCTAATGCGGCGTCAATTCAAATCGTTTTTGATCAAAATCTAAATAAAGTGTCAAGAGTTTTTTCTTTTAAAATACGAGTACTGATTTAAATTAACTCTTAATTTACTATGATTTTTTTGAGAATGTTATTAGATATTAGTTACGAATTAATATCTAATAACATTCACAATAAAAAATAGAGATTCAGCAAAGTAAAATTTAAACAATAATAAGAATCCCTTTGAAATTTGAAGTTACTTTTAAAATTCTTTGTCGGTCTTGTTTCTACATTAACTCATTAAACATTGTAGAAATGATAAAATCATAAAAATATACTATTCATCTGGTTATTTAAATTATTTGAAGAAATCTGCATTTAAATACAGTTATAAAGGTTGAAATTCTTAAAAGATTACGCATAATTCCATTATATATAAAAAATTATCGAAAGCTTTTAATGAATGACAATAAAAAAAACTTTCATACAATACAAGAATAGTTTCCTTCTTTCATCAAGAAGATGAAAATACATCTCACAGTAATAATGTATTTTCGTAGAATACACAATTACTTCGAGATAACGTATTTCAAATATTCTTTTTTATATATAAAAAAAAATATTGGATTGCTTAAAAGTTGCCTTCACATAATGTTGAAGAGTAGAATAGAAAAAAATTCATATAGAAGAATTCTCCAAAATCAATTTAATACTTTTTATTTCTCTATCTTTTAGAGAGCAGCATATTTTATTACACTTCTCATATCTGTCTGAATCTATTTATTCTATCAAAAAATGTGTTCTGAATTTCGTTTAAGATCTTTGACAAAAGGTGGAGATAGTCTTTATGTAATGTAACTACTGAATTGGATATCTATAATATTATTTTAGAATGATTCTAAATTACAGTATTATATTATAATGAAAAATTAGATAAAACAGTTAAAAAAGATAATAGCTACAAAATATGTCATTTTTGTCTTTAAATTCAAACAAAAGAATTACATACATCATATAAAATGGTGAAAAATATAATTTCACAACTTCAGTAAAACATAGGCTATTTAATTCATTTTCATAAATTATATCTTAAAACTACCTTAGAAATGTGAAAAGAAATGTATGAATAAAAAATTAAATTCTTGTTAGAAGATCCTTGAAACCTGATTGTTACTCAAGGATTATAACGCAATTATGCAAAAAAAAATATTAAAAATCGCGATAAATAAATTATAATCCTTTCACATTCGCTGTACATGTTTCAAATAACTAATATTGATTAATGGATCTTCAGTGTTTCATTTATTTTGTTTTATTACAACACTGATGAAAGAATGAAACTTTGTATTTCATTGCAAAAAGTATATTAAAAAATATTTTCACAATTACAGCATTTTGACTTTGAAAAAAAAATAATTAGTATGAATATTGGTTTACATCATATCGTGTAATCCCACCAAACACACTTTCAACAATTCTATTCATGCAAAAATATCTTTCACCTGCATGATTTTTAGTATCTATATATTATACAAGAAAAATGAATGGTAAAATTATATACCTGATTTAAATTCTGGTGATAATGTTAATAACTTAAAGAACATTTTTTTATATCATTAAAATGTATTTTCTATATATCAGTAAAATTATATAAATAATATATATGCATTTAAACATACATCTGTATAATGTTCCATTCCTGCGGAAAGATTCTGAATAATAAGAAAAGGAAAAAGAAACATTGCTATGTAAACGAGCAAGAAATATAGAACATATTTAACAAGCGAACACTGATATGAAAAAAAAAACCTGCGTCTTAAACATTGATAACTAATGCGCATATTTCACATTCATTTCCATTTATTAGTCAAGTCAAAGTATACATTAGTAATAATGCATTAAGTTTTTAACTATTAATAATAATTACCATATCACAGTGTCTATTTAAATACGCTTCAAAGAATCTTCAATGCAAATAAAAAATATGATGACAAAAAAGTAATAAAAAAATGCTTATAGAACATGAATAGACAATCTCATTTCTATATTTTGCTTTCATTATATCTGCAGGGATGCTATTGATAAGAAAGAAGTCTTTTTATCCCATTAATTTCTAATCATTAGGGCGGATTTACACGTTTTTTTCTACCCAGACTCAGCCCTATGAATCAGCGTTCATTCGAATGGCCATTTGATTCTATGAAATATTTCATTAGAATGTAATCAACGTGTAATTAGAATCCTGAAAGCAGATGATGACGAATAGCAAGATTCAATCTTTAATGGACGACATGGGAATGTACAATTTTTTAAATAGACATTACGCAATTCTTTATTAGTCTTTATGTTCTTCGAGTGGACTTTCTAGTGCACAAAGTTTCGATATAAACTTCTACAGTTTACAACATCCATGCCTTACTGAGATTCTATGTATTTGTATCCTCTAATATTTCCGAAGAAATAAACTTTTAATACAAAATAAATATTAGCTATTTGATATTAAATTAGTTAAGCTGTAAATCTGGTTAAATATTAGTTGATGGGGAAGTGCAGTATTCGATAATGGTTCAAAAAAGTACCATTCTGAGAATGGGGTAGGGATATTAGGATTGGGAAATGGGGTTGGAATAGCTCCTATAACATTGTCCATTGATCGTTTTTTCCTTTGTTTAAGAAGTCCATGAGTATTATATCATTCGCATTCCAAAAAATCGTCCTCATAACATTTCCGGTCAATGCAACCCTCTTGGCCTTCTTTGGAGCAGGTTTATGGGAAGCAGTGATTGTTCATTACATTATGCCGGCATAACATTGTTCGTTACCTGTGTGTGATGATGAATTCAAGTCTAATGGAAGGTGACAACTCGATGCAGCAACTATCAAATTTTAATTTTTGCTGCAAAAACAAAACTAGCCTTAGAATCAAAGTCATGTTTATTTTGAGAATGCAAGGGATGCACTAGAAAAACGCATTTCGTGAAAAACATGCTCAATTTTTTTTTATTTGCAGAGGAGCATAGACATTTCCTAGAAAATTTTAAATAAATATCTAATTTAGAAGCCGCAAAACATGATAGGAAGTCTTAAAAATTCACTTATCCTAATATGTATCCAGTTTCTTCTTAAACAAGTCAAAAACAAGATTTCCATTTGAATGAAATGAAATTGTGCAGCTTTGGTACAAAAGAATTTCATTTCCGTTTTCAATTTCAATCCTATTCTATTAAATATACCTTAAAAGAAATTATATATCAGTTATAAAAATTGTGAGTCGTGAGAAAGGAAATTTAGAACAAAATTAGTTTAAATTAAAATGGATTTTAAGAAATGATTGATGCAATTCTGATATCTAAGACTAAGTTTAAATGTACATTATTGGTGGTTTGTTATACGAATAGGTTCTGGTTACCTATCAAATTAGCTTGAGAATTAATGATGATATCAAAAAACAAGATTCCAAAACAAACAAACAAAAATCCCGAGATTTAATCCATGCATTCCTTGACAAACGGGTAGGTCTGACCATATCCTGATATCAGTAACAATCCCCGTAATTAGGGAAAACCACAAACTTTTTAAGGTCGTAATCGTCCTCTATGAAATCTAGAACCCTGGAAGTAACTCATTACTTGGAATCTAACGATCCTACCACATCGACAAGCAATTTTAAGGTCTTTGACAGACTTTCTGGGCAGAAAGTATGTAGCAGACTCCGAGCAATGAGCCTCATCTGTACTTAAATACGGACTAATAAATCTCAATCTACCTTTAACTAGTCTGTCTCCTGTGAGAAAACTGATAGCAAAAGGGGGAAAATCGCGGCAATTTCCGGATAATTGCTACCTTGCTGTCACATGTGCGAGCGACGTATTTAAAATAATACACTACTCGAGTTGGTCGCGTAGTCGGCAATTAATCAATAGCCGATCATACTGTCATGCCGAGCTAGACCTACTTGTCGAGCGATCCAGCCAAGTGGTGATAATAGCTCTCGTCCAGAAAAGGCGATCTCTTAGTGAAGGGGGTCGTTTGCTGGGCGATTTTTATGTTTCGTACGATTCTAATTGGAAATTGAAGTATCATTTGGAAAAGATAGATAATTAAAAAAGAAGAAGCAATCTGCTTAGTTTGAATATGTTCTGATTTATTGATAAACGTTTATTCGAATTACTCTTTTTCGTTGTAGTGTCAGATAGAAATAAATTATCCTTTCCACGAATCGAAATTATATATTCTTTTAATGATAAAAGAAAGGCATATTTTATAAAAAAAACTGTAAGACTTGGTAATATGAAATGTAAATTAAGAGAAGCTCTTGATAATATTTTTCCTACACGAGCAAAAGCTCCATTTTCATTAACTTAAATGTTTCAAATGCGTTTAAACTTTTAATTGTACATAAATGTAACTCTGAGAGATGTTTCTAATTCATATTAATACAATTTTAAAAGAATGTTATCACTCTGTTAGAACTGATTTCTAATTTTAATTTTTTCCCCAAAATTGGTATAATATTTCCAAAATCTTGAAAATAAAAGTAGAGATCATGAATCAGTTTTTTAAACTAAAATTCCTGAAGATCTGTTAGCATTGGTGGAATTTCGTTAATCCAAAAAAAATGTAATTACAAGTCATTGAAATATTTCTTCCTCTGAAACTTAATTAAAAATACGATTGAATTAAAAAAAGAATGTATGCATTTATATGAAACAAAAGGAATATGAATACTAAGAGCTAAATCACTAGTCATCGGAATTAATGAATTGCACATAATAACTGTTCGTGCACATAGTCAACTTCTCAAATTAAATATGCCTTATCGTAAAGAGACCTTCAGAAAGAGATATTTCATGATTTTATATTCATATGTATCATACTAAAACATTACCTTAATGTAAATTTTGAATAATACCTTGGTAATAGCTATAATCAGCATAGAATGCACGTTATGTGTTTTGTTCATATAAAATTGTAGAAAGGATCAGATAGACATATTGTCCTATCGTGATATTACATAATATTTCGCCATCTTTACTTATTTAACTTCATGGGTTAAAATGCTTTATCCAGAGCTTTTATTGTATGTAATTAACTCAACATATATAATTATAATTTATGACAAAGTTCTAATAGAGTTGAAAGTGAATTTTCCTCTAAAACTAGACTCTACATACTATTTTCTCTGATCAATATTTGTCTACAAACATTTCTGAGATCAGAAATTAAACATAAATTTATTGGCTTCTAAGAAATTCAGACGAAAAGAAGTTAATTCACACTTTATGTATGGTTTTGAAATACTATAATAATGTCTAGGGTATATTGCTAATAAGGAAACAATTTTAAAACAAATTTAGTGATAAATATTATCATACTTCTGTATTAGTAAATAATGTCAGCAATAATAATATTTCATAGTTTTAATCACTGTTCATTATACAATAGTCTCGATTTATCAATGGTATAAATATTAATTTGATGAACAAATTTAGAACTTCGAAATAAAGTATCGATTAGTTCATTCTTTTCAAAAATTCATTTATCTATTCTTAAATGTAGAGCGATATGTTTAGATTTTATATAGGCATAAAAAATGTCTGTATATTTTACTATTTTGATCTTAATCTATTCATAAAATCTCTAATTTTGTTTTAAAAGTACGAAAAGTATCAAAATTCTAAGAAATTATAAAATGATTAAAATATTATCTTCATCTATTAAGAAATAGATGCTTAATTCAATTAACTTTTTCAAATACAGAGATATATATGTATAAAAGTGTAAAGATGTGTATGAATAAATTTATCAACATAAATATTTGTGTTCTTTAAAAAATACTTTAAAACTTTTTAACCATTATAATATTCATAAGATATTGTAAAAATTTATAGTGTTTCATCTCCATGACATATTTGAATAAATTTAATATTTTCCAAATTCATACCTTATTTAATATTTTAATACATCATTTATCAACATATAAAACGTGCATACCGTATAATTATCAAATATGCAAGTTATCATTAACACACACACTCTATTCAGAGCACATTATTTCTTCAATAAATTCGTGTCAGGGAATTAAATTAACTTTTACTTAATCTTGTGGTTATAGTAAAAATTACAAAAACCGATGATACCTCATTATAGATATGAATCTTATAGACTATTATCTTAAGCCTACATTCCAAAGGAACCGCAAGAATTCTTCTGTTCCTAATGGAATACATATCAATTATTTCAGCTTAATTGTGTTCCAAGCATGCATAAAATTATGCTTATTTTATTGGTTGAATAACTGGTTAGAATATTTTAGCAGTATATGATGTGGCTTGTTTCTTCATTATGTGTTTATATTATCTTTATATTACCATACTGAAACAAATTCAGCAACGTCATTAAAATATTGTGATAAGAAAAATTTACCTGCATTTGTATGTGTAAAAAGAGAGAAGTAATGCAACAGTTCTCACTAAATGTACATCGAAGTATCAAAATTATATTGGAAATTATAATTTTAAGCGATCAGAAAATATTCTTCCTGCACTAAATAATCGCTCGGCATTTCGGAGCTTTAGGGTTAGGTTGATGAGCGAGATAGGAAAGGCACGCGAGAACTCGACGTCGCTAAGATTATTTATGACTGTGACAATATGAGAGTTCATATATCTAATTTGAAGCATACTCTTTTATGACAAATTGGCTACGATAAGATTAATTACGTACGTTATTGAGGTATAATTTTTTTGTTCTTTTCCTTCTAACCTGTCGGAAGTAAATTGAGATTCTGTTTGATAAAAAAAAGTTTTTTTTCTTCTCGTACATGAGCATGGGGAAAAAAAAGAATCTCTTTGAAATAAAAATAATTATTTCACAAGCAATTTTTATTTACTTATGTGCATATTCTCCTTCCGTTTCTGGACAAAGAAAAAGTAAAACAACTTTTCTTTTACTTATGAATATTTAATTGGGAGTTTGTATTGAGCTCTTGCGGGATTTTATTTAACACAACTACTACGACTGATCATAATTTTAAGCTGCATTTACTATATCTTTCAATGTTTTCTCGTTAATGATGTAGAAAGTTTTGATAGCTCAAATAATAATCAGGCTATTAATAAAACGTTGATATTTTTAAATAACATTTACGCAAAACCACACAATTATTCGAGGATCTGTTACCAAGATTAATAATTGGATTAACATAAGATTTTTACTGTATAGAAAAAAGGGAAATATACAACACAAAGAAAATCTTAATTTCAGACATTTTATTTTTAAATATTATTCTGACATTAAAAACAAAAGCATTTTACATTGATGGCGGGCATTATAATTTTCACAATTTTTTTTTATTTATTTAAGTTTCTTAAGGAAAGGTAAAGAAACAACATGTGCATGTGTGAGAGAGAGAAATAAAGGGTAGAGAGATAGAGAGAGAGAGAAGAATGTATGTGCATGTGTGTGTGTAAATACATATTCCTCTCTTGTTTTGAAAGTATAAATATTCTCATCGCGAATCTTTTTAAAACAACTCCACTTCTCTCCACCTAAAGAATCGAACGTGCGTTGTTCATTAGTGGTATACCGAGCCCCAATTTAAATGCTGAATTGGAAGAAACAAGGAAACCTCTATCCTCTCAAAATTAAAAAATCTGGGTTCCAATTAATGGATATCTTTGGCTTTGCTCTTTCTGGCTTTCTGCTGCGTGATCAAAGCTAATCAGCTGCGATTTAATGATGTCGTGGTCACTTCTCTAAATTATTAAATTGTCCCAAAATTTACTAACGACAAAAATGATCAAATCAACAAATAATGCAACAATGATCGACCACATTTTTATATCCTAAGGAATTATGTGAATGAAAAGCGAGCTTTCTTCACCGTTTATTTGATTGAAAAGAATAATAAGATGTGTAAATAAGGCGTCAATATATTTTTTTTTTTTCATTTTCTGTTACAAATTAAATTATAAATAATTTAATTTTCCTCCTAATCCATTATTAATATAAATTAAGATTAAATGAAAAAATTTACTGCCTCTGCTAACTTGTCACGTTTTGGTCAGATCCGATTATGCAATTTCTTGTCACGGTTTTCGTTTCAATGAATATAGAAAAACATAAAATTCTTAGTGGTAATTTCAAAATTCTTTATTGTTTCACTGAATCTTTTACCACCTAAGTAGAATTCACTAAATCCTTTTTTAACACTATGGGCAATATATATAGATGAGCTTAGAAAAGCAATTAACATCAAAATGTGATACAATAATATATGCGCTTCTTTCTTTAAGTTTAAAAGAAAAAATTCATAAATGGTAAATAAAATATTACGAGGGTGGTTCAAAAAGTACTTGTATTTGAAGACAGATGACATCATTAAGGTAAACCGTTGCAACCATTGAGTACTGCCATCTGTTAAACGAAGCCTAAACAAATCTGACATTTATTCATAAGTTAGTTTTGATTTGGTAGTCATTTGCTGCCAAATCAAATTTTGATTGCTGCTGTTGTCACCATGGATGATAAAAGGATTCATCGATATACATCGGAAATCTAAACATCGGGTTGCTTCCGATGAATAGCTCCAAAAAAGGCGAAGATGATCTCCTCGACCGAAAAGTTATGACGAAACATTTTCGAGGTGCGAAAGGCGTCATGAACATGAACACGAGTAACTGAGACTTAAACATATGTCTTGAATTTCATGAAGCTTACTAAAAACAAACCATTTTCGATGTCATCTCTTGGATTTTCTAAGGATTTATTGAACGATCCTCGTATTGTATAAACATATTAAATGCATTAGAAATTTCGGATAAAACTTTTTAAAGACGCTTCAGAGTGAAGACCGCTGTTGTTTGACTTTAAAAACAGGAAATTTCAATATGCGATAATATCGAAGAAATAAAACTTACAATTATGATTTTTTCGTTTTTGCAAGAGAAGTAAATCCACGATCTTGTTAGTTATTACTAAAAATAAAGGTGTTGAATTAAACTTTTTATGGAAACTCTCATAAGACTCACTTAGAAAACACACAAAGGTTCCAGATTCTTCTGTTTTAATGTATCCATTTAATTACTTCAGGAAACAGACAAAATGATCAGAAGCTACAATTATTTCGAAAATGCTGTAAAAAATACTATGTTGTAAAAAATACTATGAGTTTGCAATTAAGTACTCATATACGCATTATTAGAACTCAAAATCCTCCCAATAAATAGTAAAAGTATGTAGTGAACTTCAAATTCATACACACAAATGGGAGTATGTTGCGGCATTCCTTAATTAAAATATTCTTTAAATTAACTTTATGTTGCAAGGGGGGGGGATTATTTTATAAAGTATATTTAAAGCAAATTTCTACTCTGTATTGAATCGTTCATAAGCAATTACGAGTTAATTCATTCATCAGACACGTAGACAATTTTCTGATTACTTTTTATTGGAATTAGGCTCCTATTTGTGTGTCAAAACAAACATCTAAAAGAGTGGCTTATTCCTTTTAAACTTAAAGATAAAAAAAAAATAATAAAGTGGGATGAAACTCTTTTCCAGAGCTTATACATATACGAGTACAATCATTGCATCATTTTTACTTTCCTATATCAAAAAAAGCCTTATTTAAGTTTAATGTAACAGTACATCTTCGAAAAAATATATTTGAAATTACCTAAATTTTGCTTACATATGCATATTTTATTACCTTATGGGGCTTCAAAATTAGAAAAACACCCAAGAAAAATTCTGTTAGTGTATATTGTTACAGTCAAAAGCGCATTTTATACAAATATAAACAAAAATTAAGACTTTCTGCAAAACATGGTAACTGAAAAAAAAAAAAAAAATATGTTGACATTTTGCAAATGGAAGAATATACAATATAAATTTATCTAGAGATTAGACAATTATTATGATAATATAGCTCTTACATAGAAAATTATGGTAGTTCGAGTTCTGAACAATGAAATTTTCTTTAAATTCATTGCAATATAAAAAATTTTCTTTTCATAAAATCTCAAGAATAGTTTATTCTATGCATAAATATTTAAAAAATATATGTATAAAATTTCAGTATCACTTAAGAAAGTCATTTTGAGATATTGTGTTTTGTAGTAATGAAAAATATAAAGAACATTTTTTCAGTTTCTTTCTGGTCAAAGAAATTCATGATCTAGTAATATATTAAAACAGCTACAAAATTCAGTACCTGAATAAGATAAACACAAAATTCGATCAGATTTTCAAAGATAAAAGATAAAATTCTAATATGAAATCAAAAATTTAAAAAAATCAGTGTTTAGACCAAAAATTGTGTTTTAAAGGTGTTCTGTCACTGTACTAAACGATGAAGAATCAAAGAAAAGGCAGAAAAATACTTATCCAAGTGAAAACCAATAAATATAAAGATATTACATTTGATAAGCAAATAAAAATTATATTAAATTCTAATGTAATAAAGGATGAGGAAATTTTATAAATCACGTAGCTTTCTCAATCAGATATTCATAAATGTTTTGTTACTATTCCAAATGATCTTATGTACTACTAAAAAACTTTAAATTTCTAGATAGAAAAGTAAAACGTATAATTATTAAGCAACAATACATATTTAAAAATTCCCATTAATTTTTTATCTGGCAAACAAAGGAAATTTTCTGTATTTAAAAAGTGTCGCAACAGAGATAGAAAATAAACAGATAGCAATTACTAAAAGCAACGCAGAAAAAAAAATTACGTTTACTTACCTTATTATGCATCGCCGCTAGTTATTTTTTACGCATCCGAAGCTATTCAATAGTTTTAATGATTCCATTTACCAATTCTAATTTCTAAATTCATATGCTAATTTTGAAATTAGAACAACTATTCAAATGCCATCAAACCGCACGTACTTAAAATGCATCTCTTCTAATAAAACTCGACTGAAAGGGAAAGGAAGACTTTTCCATTTAATAAAGTTGCCAATATCGTATATAGAAGAATTATTAATCTAAAATTAACAAACTTATTGAATTACTTTTTGTATTTTTGTGTAAGTGAGATAAAAAATTAAATAATTGGAAAACTTGCAAATCAAACATTCAGTTTTAAACAAGAATCTGAATCAATAAAAATAATTTCAATGAGTAATATTTTGATTTCATTCGCTTATGTTATGGTTTTCTTATTTTTCTATCTCAAATTCTTTAGTTGTATTACATAACTTTTCTTTGTAATCATCCCAATATATTTAATGCTTTCATATGGGAAAATGCGATATAATCAAGTAATCGTATTTCTAACAATAAAAGATAAATAATTCAGTTGAACAAATATGTACCTGATTTCAAAATATGAGCATGCATTTACTATAGATTTGCTACATATAATAATTTTATATTGCTTTATTTAACATCTTTCAAGAAAGACATTAAAAAAGAATTTTGATGTAAGAAAATTAATATCGTCTGTCACTAAAAATAATCATTAATAGAAGATTTATAAATTACAAACAAGGTAATTTAAATATTTAAATTTTGAAGTTTTTATTTTAATATTAAATTTAAAACTAAACAATTATGAAAGCTAAAAATTATCTTCTCATCAAAAAGATATAAAATGTGTTATAGCCATTTTGATGTAAAAATTCCTTGAACGCCATATAATTGAATTCCTATTTTCGGAATTTTCAATACTGATATATATAAAGAGGGAAATTTTGAGTAAGCATGTAAAAACAACGCCGTCTCTGATGGTAAATATAAAGAAATTCCAGATCTAGAAATTTTCCAATAAATAAAAGGCTTATGAATTTGCGACAAACTATAATTCAGATGTGAAAAATTAACACAATATATTAATTTTTAAATGTAACGGTTTCTTTTTCCTTAAATGATTAATACGCAAGCAAACGTGGATAATTTTTTGTGTATTTCCATAGCAACTGTGAATCAATTTGTCTCTGAATGTTAAAGAAATATACAAAAGGAAAATTTCTCTTAGATTGCCTAAATGTCCTCAATGTTATAATATATATTTCTAATCCCTTGCAATTTTTAAAACTTTTTTGTATTTTAAACACAATAAAACAAGTAGAATTTTGCATTAAAAATACCTTGAAAAGATTTCTTAAAAAACGGTTAATATGTTCTTCTGTAAGTAAAAAGAATGTAATTATTATGAATACAAAAAAGAACTCATAATTCTTATTTTAAAAAAAAGAGCAGAAAAGAATATACTTTACCTTTAAAATGGTAGATCAAAAAAAATTTAATAAGGTATAATAACATACAGTGCAATTCATCTCTCCACTTTCAGCGATGAAAACAAAGAATGTTCTGTTCCAAAGTTAATGGAGTTTTGAAGACGCCTTTGTATAATTTTAAAAAACAAATGAACAAGAAGAATAATGTTGTTTTAATTGGCTACTGTGTTTCTAAAACCATACAAAAACAAAATCAAGATGAATGCAAATAACTGCACTCCGAACTAAAAAAAATTCCACCTTTCATCGGATGCTCTCTCTGGATGATTGATATTGATACATTTGAGTTCTGCAAACCAAAATGGAATGAGAGAAAAGCGATAAAAAAATTAATTTATCACGCCACAAAACACGAGAAATAACTATAATAAGAAAATAAAAGATACTTCCGAGTTCAGAAAATGAATAAAACCTTGTGTGTTCTTCACGTGCAATAAAAAATAATCTCCTAGAAGTTAAGAAAAAAGGTTATATTGACGTATTCTATTTTGCTTGACTAGAAGATAGTTTCAATTCTTCTAGTACCATTTTTCTTTTAACAAGAAAAATAATTGCCCTTAATATGTAAATGACTATCGTCTTAACGGACTGCTATCATGTGTGACTAGATATAACCCTGTAATTTCATACATAATCGTCGAAAGAAACATTTTTTTTTTTTTTGGTTTTAAGTTAATTGTAAAAAAAGCAGCGGAAAATTAATCATTGTACTGAAAGGTCGGTACATAGTCTCACATGGGGTTTTCCCGAACCATTTTTTAATTCGATTCCTTTCCCCATAATTGCCGAATGAGCTTCGGAATATAATTCTAGGCGGCAATAATAGAATTTCGATTGCAATTCGAGTAATTGCATTAGCAAGTTTGCCCGTGGGCTATCGAGGGAAAGCTTCAGAAAAAGATTCTAAATAGGAAGACCCTTATGAAATGAAAAGTCATCAAGTCACGATTCTGAAATTCTGTGCTTTTTAAAGCATTAGAATTTTCTGACTAATTAGCTATTTACAATTATCCATACTTTTGCCTCGTTGAAATTACTTTAGATATATTTTAAGAGCTGTTTTCAGGAGATGTTGTTGAACGTTAAATTACCTTGAATGATATGGAAACCTTATGTAACATCATTTTGCCATTATTTATAGAGAAAAAAAACAAATATTGCGGAAAGAACAAGATTTAAACATTTTTTAATCTACAGTAACGTAGGAATAAAACGTGTTTGATACAGTTGTTACATCAATAACATACATCATGACTGTCTTTCATTTTCAGATTTATAATTTCTGTTAAAGTGCAAAAAATAATCTTTAAAACAAAATTTGGATGACAAAATTTTGTTCTGTCACTCTATGACGTAAAAATCATACGCATAAATTTATTTAAAAAAGGGTTGTTTCCTCATTTTCAATATCTGTATTAAATTTTTAATAGCTTTAAATAGATTTTATATATATATAATATGAGATGTGATTGCTCATTAACGTTTGCTCTGGGAAGCAACATAAGGTTTTTTACGACAAACCTTCAATTTTGAGCCTTGGTCATGTGATGAGGAAGATACCTGAGCTGGCACTTCCCTCTCCATAATTCCACACCACGCAAAAGGGAGGATTTGGGACATCAACTAGATTCAACGACATCAGCCCTTCTACATGGTGGGTCTTTTTTGGCATCAGGACTCGAATTCACAACTCAACGAAAACAACACCGGCCGCTAGTCCGAGTACATGACCATTAAGCTACCGTGGCCAAAGCTTCCCTTGAAAGTTTATTACATTATATTAGGAATGAGACATGAATTAGAAATCAAACAAATGTACCATAACAAATTATAAAGATCTAAATTATTTTTTTTCTTTTTGTCATACATTCTTTAAGAGACTTTCCAAGCAATTTTAAAACAATATTAAAATAAATTATTCCCCTATTATGAACATTGAAAATACATTATTGAAAATATACACCAGTTATAAAATGGATTAATCATCGTTATTCAAATAAATGAGAATAATAATAGAGGAGAAATTATTTCAAAAGTCTTTTTGTAATTCGTGAGTGTTCGTGTTATCTGAATTCAACCTCTTGAAATTTTAATTAAATCAACATAAGTGTCTGTCAATCTAATTCTCAAAAGTATACATATCATTCCAGTTTTCAGATGAATCCATTTTTTTAAATAACCAAAATATCATTAACAGTACACTTTGGCCGCGAATGAAAAAAATAATAATTTCATCGAAATGTTAACAAGTTCAAGTATTTTATATGAAGTATATGTCATAATTACAGGGTATCTTTGCTTTTACGAATTTCTTTAAGCAATTCTGAATAACTCTTAGAGTATATAGTTATATTTAATATAAAAATCCATTCATTAATCCGTATCTAAGAAAAAAAAATCTAAAGAATTTTTTATTTAAATAATATGCATTATTAATTAGTAAGCAAAAAGTCAGGCAAGTGATAATGCTATAAATTATCTTTCTGTAAAGCATTTACATTAACTATCAACATTAAAAGAGTCCGGATGGGCTAATTGAAAATACTCTGGCAAAATATAGTGTATATTGAAGAATTTCTATCACTTTTAAGGTGTATTATTCTTTTCTGGTGAGAAATAGCGACTAACTGCTGCCATAATAATCAATTTACACGTTAGTCTATCTTTTGATATGTGGCCCGAATAACTTAACCCAAAAAAATTAGATGAGTAAAAAATTTAATATTCGGAAACATAAGTTGATAAAAAATATTCAACTTTTTAAACTTTCTGTACATTCAAGATCCAACAGAAAAAGGAGCTTCACTTTTTTAATGCATTAGCCATTGAAATTATTTCTACAGTTTATAAATATATATTTGTTTATTATTTCTGTGAAATAAATTCCCCCCCCCCAAAAAAAAATTATATTCAATAAAAAAAGCAACCTTGCTGATGACTATCATGTATAAAAATTCATAGAAATGAAGCAATGCTTATATATACTGAGCAATTGTCCATTAAAAAAACAGAATTCGGAGGTATAGAAGAAACCCAAGAAGACAAATTGATGTTTTGTATATTGAAATTCAGACTAAGTAATATTTACTTGTACATATTAAATGAATATGAAGAGGTTAAAACAATAATATTTAAAGAACTGAGTCATGCTAACTGAGTACTGAATTAGCAACTAAATCGAATTTTTATGCGCATATTACATGATATATTCAAAGAAAGACATAGAGCGTCGTTTGTCATACTTATGATTATAATCATAAATTTTCTTACTCACATTATAATTTATATTTTCTTAGTTTCTTTAAGATTTTGGTGAACAAGCACAATTCTACATTACAGAAATCTGCAATCATATATTTCAGATGAAATCGGTAAAATATTATCAAAAATTTAAGATAAAAGTATAGTTTTTGAGATAAGAGAATGAAAGGGATAAACATGTTTTTAAGCTTCCTTTGCTCAAGAGGGCAAATAGATGAAACCAAAGATAAATCTATCATTAAAGTGTTATTGATGCTTTTAATTAAGTCTGTGGCAGTAATGGGTCACGATATTGCTGTGAGAAAAATATTTATTGGAAACAATTAACGATAGAACAAAGTTCACAGAACTACTTTCTGCATCTTTACGAAGATATTTCGGGAATTTATCGAATACCTTTTGACCTAAAAGAAGTAGACTGTTACTATGATTACTAACGAGGTGAAAATCACTTAAGTGTTGAAATTTGTTTATTTTGAACATGTCACCTGTCTAATTAACACAAATTGAAAGGAAAACATGTCATGGCTGAAATTTCTACTTTGTTAAACTTTGGAAATTCAACTTAAGTGTGATAAAAAAAAATTATTCTGTAATACAGATACCTAAATGGATCTTTTAAAATTTACAGAACATGTTAATATCGCAAGCGTTGCAAATGAATACTAGAGCTCAAACTGCATCAGACATAACTCTCATCTTTTGAATTTCTGTGACAACTTGATGTAACATTAATCTAATAAATTCAATGCAAAACATTACATGTTTTGAGAGATGTCATTTTCCTAATTTGGATTGTTACATTTAAACTACAAATTTATTACTCAGAACATTTTGATTTTAACAGAAAATGAGTTTTTAATACAATGGAACAAAAATTTGTAATTAATTATTTGAAATCGGTTTTTTTATCTAAAATAAAACCTATTACTAAAGACTTAAACATAGTTTATAGCGTGTATAAACATATAGCTTAGCTGAATCAGCTTATTCAAAAATAATTAATGTAAGAATTAGCTTGTATTTTGTAAATTTAAGTTACTCTAGTGGAACACGAGAGTCACTGGCAACAGTTCGTGAAGATTTTGATGTTCAATCCATTTAATATTCAGCAGTCCCTTTTATTTCGAGCGACGGATCTTTAATGGAATCAAAACTTGAATAAAGATGGTCAATTTAGTTAAAATAACTGTAAGGAGCCCAATTTAAAATATTTAAATTATATTAAAACAAAATCCCATTAAAAATGAATTATTTATTTTTAAAGGATTATTATAGGTTATATTATAGTAATCGAATTGAAATTTTCTTATCATCAGCATGCTCTGAAAAAGAATCACCATGTCGAAATCTAAGGGTTTATTTAATTACGACGATAAGAAAAAGTATGAATAATTTATGAAAATTAAAAGATTTTGAGCAAATATTAAAAAAGTTATTTTAATAATTAGATTTCGCGCTTCACAATATAGAATACCACTAGCAAGATCCCTTATAATTTTGATTTGAAGATATCCCAATGATGATGCTGACGGAATTTTAATTCTTTAGGTATAAGATATAAATTACCTTACATCATATGAAAAAAACTTATATCTATAGATATTTCTTCTAATATCATACTCAGTGAGTATTGAATGCCTGAAAATGTGTTTACATTCGACGTCTGATGACTGATAACGATTGTTGGAGAATTTGCTAGAAGGAATGAAAAAAGAAGTTTGGCTATGAATAACAAAAGCTTTTTACAATGGAGACTTGGGTGAAGGTCAGTGGTTTATAATTAGGGCTTACATGTGAAATACAACAGGTGGTGAAAACGTGGCTTCATTTCCTAAGAGAAGCATGTTGAAATCGATTCCATAAACTTAGAATGACCTTTCATATTATGCATTGTCATTTGATGCTTGAATTTATTTACGTGCATTAACCTGTGAACAAAATTTGAAAAAAAAATGAGTACATGAAAACATACCATGGTATTATAATCTAAAATTTCAAATTAGTTATTGAAGGACTACACAACAACAGCCAAAGTTAAAAATGTGACAATACATAATTTCTCACATACTACTTACACTTTTTTAAAAAAAAATGTATAAAAATTTTAATTTAACACAAACAAAAATAAAAATTTTATTAATAAATAAAAATGTTTCCATTGTTTAGACCTTCTAAAAATTACTGAAGCTCATTTTTAAGAAATGAATTAATTTCGCTTAGCATTGCTTGTTTTTGTGATAACACTTCATTCTAACTTATATTTTTTTTAATAATATTTAAATGACTGAGAGAAAAAGGTAAAAATAAAATACAATGAAAAGGACCAATCAATGAGGAATTTTTTGTTATTAGAACTATAATGTTCAAAGTGATTTTAATAAATTAAAAATTAATAATATATATTTCATTCGAAATCTTAATCTCACTATCATTAACATTCCAGGCATCATTTTTAAGTAATCATTAGAAGATTGAACCGATATTGTGTTCGGCAAGCGATTGCAAAAAAAATTTATTGTTCTAAATACATTCATACGAAATCATTTTTTTTTTTTTCATTACATAGAAATTAAAACAAAATAGAATCAATCATGGCTTTTTTTTTTTTATTTCAGATCTTATACATGCCTTACATCCATGAGATAGCAACTCTTTATTATTCTCGAGAATGTTAAATGTCCAGTTAAACTAAGAATTATATTTTTCTGGTTTGACAAATGACAGAAATCACCCTTGAAAAATTCTTAACATTTTTCGGTGGATTTAAAAAATGCAAAATTATTTTAAATTTAATCGGAATTATAGGAAATAATATATACAAAAGTTTCAATAAACGATAGATAAAATACAAAAAAAAATGTACCATTTGAGAATACATATACCATTATTTATATGTATTTTAATTATAACTATAAAAGGTATTTTGTTTATGTAGAGCAAGAACTATTTCACAGTTATCAAGCAATTACTTTATCCATATGAATTTCCAGGACTTCGATGCTAAAATATAATATCTCTTTCGAAATGTTTTCCGTGATCACAGGATGTTTTTCTTAGTGAAATAGGCTGAAATTAATCTCTGAAACACTCTAAAGCAGGGATTCTTAAGCTTTTTCGCTCCAAAGACCCATTTTTCAGTAACATGAAGTCTTTACTCTTATGCGTATGAATAATAAAGATGCATTCATAAAAGAAAATTACGTAGGAACCCAATCCGTTATGTTGAAAAACGATTAAGGTTATTAGGTCTAACCTTATTTTGAATAACTTATATTGCTTCAGAATTCTTAGGAAACCAAATTCATACAAAATTATGTAAGAACTGAAACAGATAGAAGTTTATTTTTTAACTAAATAATTTCACAGGCTCTTAACGGAAGGTACAAAACAAATCAAGCCTCATCATAAGAAAACAGATATTCAACAATTTAATAGATAACACTAAGAATGTATCGGTTGCAATTAAATAATTCGAGAAGATAGAAATTATCCTAATTCTTAAGTCATCGTACTCCAAGTTAAATCTACGTCGCAGCTGCAATTGTGGTTGGTAGCTGATCCTCTCTAAAAAATAATACGAAGCAGAGCATTAATCTCTTCTGACAATTCTTAACTTTAAAAAATCTATTAATTATTAGACTGGAACTGGAAATTTATCTATTTACATACAATTTTCATAGGCGAATTTCAATAAATGAAAGTAGACGCGGTAGAAATAGAACTGTGTGATAGCATAAAATAAAATCATACTTATAAAATGTAGTAACTACAAAAAGAGCAAACCTCTTAATAAAAGTAATAAAATAATGCAGATTTTTTTTCATAATATATTAAACAACATTGAATGATTACTAATATGCAAATAATAATTAACATATAATATAGGAAAGACACTAAATTATAATAATGCATGAACCCTCTTATAAACAGGAAATCTCAAAAGAATGTGTTTACTTATTAGGAGCATTTCAATGGCAATACTGCCATTTCTTTTCTTAAAAATGAACTAAAACAGCAGAGTGGTATTTTTTATACAAATATAATTATTACCAGTGTGTGTGTGTGTGTGTGTGAGTGAGTGAGTGAGTGAGTGAGTGAGTGAGTGAGTGAGTGAGTGAGTGAGTGAGTGAGTGTAAACTATTATATATATTTGTAATACAAAGAAAGAAGAATCTAATTAGTTATTACAGAAAATAAGAATGAAAGAGTTTTCATTTGAAAATTCGCGGATACCTAAATGATAATAAAATTCACGGCTTAAACTTCTACATGACTTTTTCGTAAGAGAGCTTGTTTTAAAGTTTGTTCCTTGGTTCAAAATATTACCAAGATCCAGTCAGTAATGATGTAAAAATTGTACAAAACAGCCTATAAAATATTTTTAAGAACTTGAAAATTTATCAATAATCCTCATTATTACAATAACTCAAAGATCAGACTTATTCATTTTTATGAATTTCATTTAAAATGGTCATTGCTTTTTTTTTTCTTTTCCAACATTATAAGCTCATGCAGTTACAAATAAATGCTTTTGAATAGCTCTTTATTGGAATAGTTTTAATATGCTGTAATCATGGACAATTTATATACGCTCTCAAATTTAGTGTTTTTAGGTATCATAATTTACTAATTAGTAAATACGTTCTTAATAATATGAATTTTTAAAATGTTTCTACAACCCAGCTATGAAGAAAAAGAAATGTCTTTCGGGCCGTTGTCCAACTTAATGCAAAATGACGCAGACAAAAGAAACGCCTTGACGTCAGATAACGTAATTTAAGCCAGAGCTATATGTAGCAGAGGATGGGAGAGCGATGAAAACTCGCTAATTGATTGTGTATTTAAAAAATTGTTTTAAATTTACTAATTCATAATTTTTCATTCTTTTATTAAAAGATGCTGAATGTTCTTCAGGTTTACCATATGAAACTGCGTCGTTTTGATCGATAGATTGTGGCCGCGTAATCTAGGGGATAAGGTATCGGACTCGCAGCCAGCGGTTTTCGTTGAGTCGTGGGGTCGAGCCTTGATGCCACTAAAGACCAACCGCGTAGCCGGAGCTGTTGCACGTTAAATCTATTGAAGGTCAAAGTCCTCCAGTGGTGTGGAAGTTAGGAAAGCATCCCTTCAGCTCAGGTGTTGGCCCCGTCACTTGATGGAGGTTCAAAATACGAAATCCGTCTCTAATAGCCCTCGTGTTGCTTCTAGTACGACGTTAATGAAACCAAACCAATCGATCGATCGATTTCTAGATGGAATGATTTAAAAAAAAAAATTTAAGAAATGGGAAATGATGCTTTTTAAAACTAATTTCTAAAATTTGCCAAAAATTGGACAGTTAAATTATACATCCGAAACAAAGTCAGCCTTCGTAAAAAAAAAAAAAACACGTAGTACTTTTAGAATCGTAATCCTGCGCTGCTTCGTTTAAGAGCTAACAGAAAATGAAATATGCCCGGAGGTTGCTTTAACATTGAATTTAAAGAGAATGCTGAATTTTCTGAAAAACTCATTAACAACCGTACTGCTTATCTTCACATACTTCCTCGTGTCCAATTACGTGTCTACGCTCTTCTTGTCTTGAGCTTTCATCCATATTCTCTTTGCCTGCCGCGCGAATGCCGCGGTGCCGCTGCTTGCAGGCGTGCGCTATCAGCAGCGCGCATGGCGCTGGTGCCGGTATGTTGCTGGCCAGCCATAAAAAATGCAGCCTGTTCTTTCGCTGCGTACAAAGTGTAGCCAGCCAGTAGCGGTATGCTTGCTTTCGCAGGCGTTTCAAAGGTAGCAAAGAACTTTTGCAGCGGTTGTGCCGTATAAAGCAAGCAGGCAAAATTTTAAAATAAATTCAAATTTTCGCAAAACGTGATAGTAACATTGATTTTAACTGATTTTTTAATTTTTTTTTTCAATACCTCAAATAGGCCAAAAGTAATAATCTGTAATTCTCCTGAGATTGAACCAACTGAGAAAACGTCTGGCAAACGCATGAGTAAATTTCTCTGGGAAAAATGATGCTTATAATTATAATAAAATATCTGCAAAATTTCATCTAGGAGTATATATATATATATATATATATATTGACATCAATCGTATATTACAACTGAAATAGGCTCACGAGCAGAATGCTATTCAATCAAGAAATTTCTTATTACAGCTCTAACTACAATAAATGGAAAATATTTGTTATATTTTAAATTTCTTGAATTATATAAATACATGCAGTTATAGAAGTGATCGCTACCCTTGGTGTTTTTCGGCTCGACCGGCTCAATCTCTCGTAAAAAAAAATATAGTTATTCTATTTACTAATGTTAAGTTGGGGCCAGACCTCGTGTAGGCCGAATAAAAGATCCCAGTCATTAGGTGTTTTTTGAATCCAGGCTTTGAACCAAGACTGATCCTAAAAGTGGAAAAAAAATCATTACTTGGTTGAAACGAAAATCAGAGCTGAACTCGAAAAGTAAACATCAGTTATTTTACCCGATACACGAACAGTCCTTTGAACTGAAAACGCGAGCAAAACTATTAATATACAGAGAAGTCAAAATGCTTTAATGCAAATCTTTTGATGATATAACTGCGTATATAACATATTGCATCTGGAATGACAACGCAGAATAAGAATTAGAGCACACGTAACTGACCAAGCATACTGA
>BMAW01075054.1:0-23390 GCA_019974015.1 Nephila pilipes | reverse complement strand
ACTGTCCCCTTCAACATTTACTTATCAACATTTACATTACGAAATCAGGTAATGAACCAAAAATTCGATAAAAGAAGGTACAAATAAAATGTATTTTTAATAAATAATTATTTCATAGTTATGTTATCAAATAGTAATTATAGGTTCAAAGAAATATTCAACATAATTATGTTATAAAATGCGAATATAATAAAAAAAAGCATACAAATTAAAATATCTTTCTTCAGAAAGGTATATATGTGTGGAAAGCGATTAACAGAATTGTTTTTGCTTAAGTTTCTAAATTCGCTCTCTATGCTCTTGCGTATCAGGGATTATTTTGGTAACACCATCTCTATTCTCCAGTTAGAGTTAAATATTAGGAATTCTTTATTATAAAAATTTTACATAAATATATAATATTATGAAAATAAAAAAAAATAAAGAAATCAAAACATATAAGAAAAAATCAGAAACAAAATTAAAAAAAATAGTTACAAAAGGAAAACCTAATTAAAAATAATTATAAATTAAAAACCAAGATATACTGTATCGTTTTTCTAAATCAATAACAAAAAATATTCTTTTAAAAATAGTTACGCTAAATTATTTTTAATGAAATTAATAGGATATTTACTCAGCAAGGATATTATGTGAAATTCATTTTTCATGAATATTAGAAGAAACAACTAATCTTTCGTGACTCGAAATAGTATTATCTACAATATTGCTAAAACTAACGTACTAAGAAAACTGTTCCAAAAGGCACCTTGTGTACAAGAAAAAATGAAAGCAAACGAACGGTACGCACTGAAACTGAGATTATCTTCTAGTTTTATATTTAAACTACTGAATAAATTCGTAAAAACGAAAGAAATGAAGTTTTTACTGAACATCGTATAAAAATAGATTTCATTTAAGATTTGTCAAGAAATTAAAAAGTGTATTTCATACAGGGGATAATATTTCTGTGCTTAGAATACACGCTACGTCTTAATAATTCATTCAAAAATGAGAACTTAAATGTCGGCTAGCAGTGCTCGTTTGTCATTTAATGCATCGTTTAGCACTACTGCTTAAGTTCTCAAGAGATAAAATGTGATATTGAGAGACTTGATGAACAAAAATATTAAAATTTTCACGGTGAAATGTTCACATCTAATTGCATATAATCTACGAGAATTATGTTAATTTCTTTAAGCGAAAAATGCAGTAGTTATCATCAGTGACACTCTTTTATATTGTCTTCATAAGTACACCACGAAAGGTTAGAAAGAGAACAGCAGTAAGGAAATATTCTCTTCTCTAATTTCACAGCACAATCTTCATAAAGAAAAGAACAAGATTTGCAGTATTGTTATTTATCATAATATCTCTCTCTAATCTGCAATTGTTAATTGTTACGGCTAGGAAGAAACGTCAATCAGCAGGACTTAACGTAAAAGTACCTATACCATTGTCATGAGACAATGTTAAGAAGTTGGAAGATGGATCTTATCTATTATCAAATCAATGCCTTATATATCTCATTTTAGTTATCATGGACTAGTATTCATTAAAGAGATATTGATCCCTACTTTTGAAAGGCTTTATTTTGGTGTTAACTGTTAATTCATCATAAACAGTAACTGTTGTGGTTGTTAGTTTTTCTCATTTGTGTGAGAGGTTTCCTTACGTTTCTAGCTAAGATTACTTTGTTTATAGGTTTCGAATAATACAAGACGATGAGGGAACTAGGTTGTCTATTTTGATTTAAGCTGTGGTGTTTCATGCAATGTCTCTGTTCCAACAGTTTTGATGAATAAGGGTTTATATTAGTCAGTTGAAGAACCGTGAGACAGAATAAATCCAACATTTTTGAAGTGATATTTTTTGCATTCTGTATACGAGTCCTTCATTAGAAGGGTGTGATAATGTATATTTTTTGTGAGAGAAAAGAAACAATAATGTGTTTTTCTTCCTTTTCTTCGGTTAAGGTCTGCCATCTTTGAAGAAAGTACTAATCGTGGCGTCGAAACCAGAATCTCATTCAAAAGACATCTCTTGCATTAGAAAGAGGTAAGGAATTTTAAGATTAGGGAAAAAAAACTGGAATAAAATATGGAAAATTACTTTAAAATTCAAAAGATAACATTAGCAATCGTATCAGTCTTTGTAGATATTATTTGTTATTGATCTGTTTAAACTTTTAGTGAGAGAAGAAAATTAATCCTTTCCGTTATCATTTAATCATATTATTTGAAATCTTTTCCAGCTGCTTCTTTGACGAGTTTTTGAAAATGGGTATAGAGGCCGACGGATCAGTTCCACCAATGAGATTCGAGCAAGTGTCTTTCTCTCACCCAATTACAATCAATTACACTTCGGGGAGTACCGGTGTCCCTAAAGGCATCATCCATGGAAGCAGCGTAAGTTACCAGAATTGTTGAAACTAAGAGTCTTTTCATATCAAAACAAGGTTAAAATATCGGTAACTGTAATCTCTAGAGCATTTAAAGAGGATAGTTCCAAACAAATATCTTATCAGTTATGTGGCACAATACGCGCGAACGCGCTCTTGGAGGAGAGGAATAGGGAAAACGTGACATTTTGTCTGACGTCAATAGTCGTAAAGCATAACTTCTTTGCAAAACATATACCAATGTGAAAGACTGAAATCTGGAGACTGAGTCGACTTAAGGCCCCCGTTTACCCTCCATTTTGATTTCGTGGACGTAATATTAATCCTATAGAATTTCGACTTTAATTCTCACATCTTTAATCTATTTGAATGTAATAAAGTGCATCTGAATGAGTAAAAAATAATGAATGCATCTGTGGAATTACATTTTCTCTCCGATTTTTAAATTTTTTTTACCCTATTTTAATGATTCGTTTGCGAGTTTTCCGGTCTCTAAAAATATTTTAAAATACTTTTAAAAATCGGAGGAAAAAAATAATCCCACTGAAGTCTTCATTATTTTTTGCACCTTCATATGCACTTTATTGCATTCAAATAGATCAAATAGTAAAGATGTGAGAATTAAAGTAGTCGAAATTCCATAGGAGTAACTTACATCCACGAAATCAAAATGGCAGGTAGACGGGAGCCTTAACTGGTGAATGTCAACACATATCAAATACGTTGGTGAAAGACCGATATATTTGCTAAATGCCCTTATTTATACCGACGCTGATGACACCACCATGCACTAATGGTGATTTTGGAAAAAAAATTTTTCGCTACCTTTTTAAATCATGCTTTACGAGCATTATTCAAGCATATTATGATAAATGCCAATATAGGAGAAAGTTTAACTGTACATGTAAAAAAAGATTTTTCAATTTTAAACGAATAGTTCATTTTGAATGAGAAATGAAAATTATACCATTAATAAACAAACTTAATTGTGTAATTGACGTTATACAATGTGACCGCGGTACCCTAGTGGTCATGGTCATGAATTCGCGGCAGGCGGTTTTCGCCTAGTCGTGATTCCAATCTTGATGCCACTAAAGACCCTCCGAGTAGCAAAGTTGATACATGTTAAATCTCTCGTGGTCTCAAGTCCTCCCGTTTGCTTGAGGTAGAAGTGTGGAAAGGGAGATACCAGCTCAGGTGTATATCTTATTAGTAGACCGAGGTTTAAAATATGAGGTCTGTCGTAAAGAGCTTCATTTCACTTCTTTCTCAGACATTAAGTAGTCCGGTCTTTGTTGCTTACTTATTCCTGCTTTCGGTAAAGCTGGCTTTTATCACCGGGGTCTCTGTTGGAGTTTCTGTCTTGCCTTCTCAAGTATTTGTGTATTCGTGTTCGAGCATCTGCTTGCCATTTCGATCACCGACTTTTATTATTTTTTCCTCCGTACGTTTGCTGGATTAATTTAGAATCTTCTGCGTAAGTTTCATATTATTTATGAAGTTAATTCAATATAAGACTATTAGTAAAGTTATTGTATTTGTGAAATTAAAAAAAAGGAAAATGTTCTAGAGAGTTGCCTTGAAATGAACACACTTCTAGAGCTTGTTCCAGTCAAACTGACAACCGAGGAATATAACTTTCTACATGGAAAGTTAATACATTTTGGACCCTTCTTGATTAATTTTGAAGGTAAAAAAACTTAGAACTAATAGAGGAGAAATATTTAGTTACACCACTTCTTTTTTCAAGGTATCTAATGAAACTCTGCTTAATAATAGAAGTAATCATGAAACAAATGCTTCGCGTTATGAGGAAGAAAACAATGACTGAATTGATTTGAATGAATATTCTAACCTGGATTTCAGAACTTGATCTTAAATATCCTGAACTAAATGGATGACATTTAGAAGCTCGAAGAAGCTTCGATGTACTTACCTTAACTTTTAAGAACAAATTAAATATAATATTCAAAACCTACAGGAAACAAATAGAGAACTTCATACTTATACTCAAATTCTTAAGGAAACTTCTAAAACAGTGGCTTACTCCACCAAACCTACATATTTGCAGATCATAGCAACTCCCACATTTTCTCGTCAACAACTTAGACTTCAAAGGGTTGCAATTTTATGAGCTCCACTGACGAAAATTTTAATCCAGTAAAAAACAAAGTTATCTCAGATCTCTTTAAAAATAATATGTCTTCCAAATTATTCAAAATGAATAAAATTAGTCGTGGAGGCTTGGATATCAGTCTGGTCGATGAAAATGAGGCGCAGTTACTGGAATCGAGATTCCGGAAAATTGATTCAATGAAAAAATAAGACATAAGGAAGCTTAAGGCTAGATGTCTACAATTTATATTGTTTGGAGTTGATGCTTCATATAACGTCGACTCTTTAAAAGAGGCTTTACTTCAAAAGAATTAAATATTCATCAATTAAAATTTGAAAACTAACATTCCAATTAAAGCGAAATGAGGAACACATTGGGTAATAACAGTCGATTTCAAATCTTACTACAATATAGAGGAGGGGATTTGGACAGACTAACAACTATTGTGCAAAAGATCCAATATACAACCGGTGTGGATCAACAGAGTCTCGTGGCAGAACTACTTGAGCAGCGAGATGCATAAACTATCATGCAAATAACCAGCATTTTCGAACTATTCATGACACTAATCATAGTTATGGACAAGATTTGTCCCATACTGAAAAAAATTTCATTTTTGGTAATACCGTTTTGCATCTCTGGCTGATTAAAGCAATATTTTGCAAATGAAGTCTAATCACTTGCAGGCTGCACATCTTCAAGCCTTTTGTGGTAGTTTCGGAACTCGGATCCGACTTTCTGCTTATCTAAGATCCTTATTTTAATTTTAATAATCCTTTACATTCCCCTTCTGGTTCAATTCAATATTTCTCATTAAAAATAAATGCCTCACTGTTTTTTTTCTATAAATTAATTTGACCCGAATTCTTTACTAAAACCATTCATACAATAGGTATCTTAGTTTTTAATAATTAATAGGTATCTTAATTTTAATAAGTGTCTTAAATTTTTTTAAAAAAACTTTCTATTTTATTAATAAATATTTATATTTTCTTTATCATGAGGATTTTGATATTAAGTTAAAGGTACTTTCTATTTATAAAATTTCGAATCATAGTTGACTCCTGACGGGAGACTTCAATCTAGATCACCCATCTGCGGCTATGACTATACAGACACCAGAAGAGATTCTCTGATAGATTTAGCCTTACAGCATAATTTAAATTTCTTAAATATACTAGAATTGGATCCTACTTTTGGGGCTCACTCATTTAAGGGTAATTCAGATATATTTTTGATTTCTAATAGCATTCCTTATTTGCTGGGAGTTTTCGGACCTGGAATCTCTGAGAGATCATCGGTTTATTCAGCTAAAAACTGTTTATTCCGTTTATTAGATTATTATCTAAGTTTGAGGCGATTACACTTATTAAACACTTGATCTATTGGTATTCATTTTAATGGGTTGAACTCTAATGCTTCAAAAATTAGTCAACTGAATTTAAATGCTTCAAAAATTAGTAAGTCGAATTCGAACAAGTTATTAGCCAAAATATACTCTAATTGCTCAAAGATTAGATTCAAAATACAATTGGCAAATTGAACTATGCAATTATGCCATAAAAACCACATATCAGGCATTAAAATACATACAATTAAAACTTGATTTGTATGCATTAGTAAATAACCATTAAACTTTTTTCACCACTGCTGAAATGTTGAGCTGTTCCGTTTGTTGTGTTAAAATTTTTTTTGTTCTCTTTCGGAACTTTTATCCAAAATCTATTCAGTGCATCACGAGAAATAGCTGAGGTGAATGTGGAAAGGTTTAGTGCAGAAAAGGCATACATTTTATAATAAACCGGACTGAGAAATCTGATTAAAGTGGTTTTTAAAGAAGAAATTTATTCGAAGGGGAAAAATTATTTTTCACAAAATGTTTTGATAAATTTTCAATAAAACCGTTACTGGTATATTATGTTTATGCTCTTTTTAAAATAAATTTGGAGATATTTATTTTCAACAGAGTGTTTTAATGAACCGTTGCTTGTCTTTTCTTCCTTTAGGAATGAATGATTAATTTTATATGAGCTTGTATTGTGACTTTGTTTTGTAGTTGTAACCTTTTATTGTGCTGAACTTTTTATAATTCTTTCAGATTTTAATGGCTCTAGCAAATTTTATTCTGATAAATTTCGATACTGATAGGGATTCAAGATGGCTGAGCGTAATGCCAGTAAGTTATCTTTACTTTTAAAACAATCATACTGATTTGATAATTTCTTAACTTCCAATTTTTTTTCACGAAATTAAATAGGTAAAGAATACTTACAATATTCAAATGAAGCTAAGAAATTTGAATATGAAAATTATTTTCTCTCCAATATTTTTGTAGAGGATGTGTTTGAGCATTTGAATTATAATCTTAGGATTTGCATCAGTTTTTTTTTTTTTAATATTTAAGTATAATGCGATTTTTCTTCTTTTGCAAGCATAACGATTGAAGTTGTTAAAACTGTCTTTCTTTTCATATATCTTTACTATACTTATTCTTCTCATTGCGTCATAAGAGTTTTAAAAAACGTGCCTAAATACACTAAATTTGCACTTTTATTTAGAACACAGTAAATAAAACACTTTTTGAAGTAATTAGAACACTTCAATAAAGTAAAAAATAATAATTTATTAATTTTTGCTTAGAGATTATTGGTAAATATAAAGTTTGATATGTTGAATCTATGTAGAATATATTTTTGCAGATTATTCTAGATTTAATTTTTTTTTTGAATATTCTATGTAAATAAGCTAATAAACTATAAAGGGAAAGAAGTTATAGAATAACTAATTAGTATCAAACGCGCAAAAGTTTGTTTTTAAAAAAGAATATTACCTCATTGCATTTTAATTAAAAAAATGTTATAAATAAAAGTAAGAGCTCTTTGGATTTCAACTTCTTTTCGCAGGCAGGCACAGCAATGTGGTATATACACCTTACAACTCACTTCCTAGGACAGACGCTTGTACTCTACGAAGGATCTCCTTATCTTCTCAGTCCTACATCTTTCTGGGATCTTTTGGAAAAACACAAAATCTCTCACATTTTAATGTTTCCAAGAGCCCTAGACGAAATGGAAAAAAGAAATTATTCTCCATGTAAGTTGAATTATTCAATTTTTCATAAAGAATTGTAAGTAATTTGTAGAAATTTGGAAACGATTCGTTTTTAAAAAATTTTTTTTCTTTCTTTACAGCATCTACAAAATGAAAGAAATTTTTAAAATGCGAACATTTTTATAAATAAACATTCATGTTATAAAGAATTAGTAAATAATGAAGACAAATTGAAACGAAACTTTATTTTCGCTTCATTTATTCGTTTGCATTAAGCGAAATGTAATTATGTCGTTAATTATTATCATGGAATTTCTTACGCAAAATTTTCTCGAATTATTGTATGTCCTTTCGGGACTATAAAATTCATTATTCATAACATTTTATTTTTAATTAGTATAACTTTATAAGGTGATCATAACCAATATTTGTATTTGAAGAAAAAAATTAAAATTTTAAAATTAACATCTCAAAGGCGAAAAATTAACGCGCAATGTTTATTTTGTTCAGTATAATTTTCATAACTGTTTATGAAAACTGATGTTTTATGATGTTTCAAAAAATGAAAAAAAATATTTTATTCCCCCCCCATAGAATAAATGCTTTAAAAATATTTACCTTAAAATATATTTGTTTTTTTTTCAGCAAAAAAGCAGGATTTGTCTTTAGTGGCATTAAGCACGGCTGGATGCCCAACTAAACCTAAAACCTGTGATTACCTTCTTAGAGTTCTGGAAGATTTTGTCTTTTCTACATCTTATGGTAAGTTTTAAGTATGTTATTATAAAAGAAAATAAAGCGTGTATGATAATTAAATAAATTTCCTACTTTAATAAAGTTTATAAGGCATCGATTTCGTGTATACGAGTATATATATATATATATGATCAAAACATCAAAATTATAATTCACAAAATATCTCATCATAAGCAAATTCAACATATCAATCATAAATTTATACATTAATGTCTAAAACTATATTTATTTAAAGAATTCACTAAAAAAATTAAATAAAACTAATACGACTCATATACAAATTATTATTATTAATCAAACATACTAAAATTAAAGTTTTAAACAGAAATAAAAATCCATGAAATAACTGAAATGTTATAAGAGAAAGTCAAGTGAACGAAAGTAAACTTTAGAATAATAGAAATAATGTAATTAATACTGTTTCACATTTTGGAATGGAATAATGTGTGTTTACAACGTTATTACAGATTAAATTATTCCACTTTAGTGAATTACATTACAAAAAAAAAAATATAGTAACAAGCCAAAAAAATCAGCAAATTCAGAAAATCAATCACACAAAAAAGAAGACAATATACACAGTACCTGTATAATCAAATTCAAATAAACAGCAGGCATAAAAAATATAAATAAATAAATATATACCAAACTCTAAAACCAAAAGAAAAAAAAATCAAAAAATTTATTTAATTGAACTAAAAAGAAAAAAAAATGTAAAATTACAAAAGAAACGCCATATAAATAGTGTACTTCTACCATTAATTGAGTTTAATAACAATATGAATTCAAATAAACCATTTAAACAATTTGAAACAAATAAAAAATAATAATTATTATAACCTAAATATTTTAAGAATAAGTAAAACACCATAATATTAAGACTAACATTACCCTCCAAGAATGAATTCGCCACCAAAATAAACTCTCAATGATATATATATATATATATCATTGACTAAAAGTGACTAAATGACAACATAATGAAAAGATTTTTAAACTAGTGTACTATAAATAATCTTATTGGACATTATTTTTTTCTTCGTGAAATTCAGTTAAAAATTCTTTAAATATGGTAAGTGTTATATATGTGACTTGAGTGTTATTGAATAAGATGTAAAGAAATAAGGTTTTAAGTGAAATCTGTTCATTATAATTTTATTTAATGTGAATTTAAGGTTTCGAAATGTTTTAGCTTTCTACTATTAATGGATATCATATCATTTTGAAAAAAAAAAAAAAAACTGAACTAAAATTAGTTCTTATTTTAACTCGAAATACAAATACTTTAAGACATAATTATTTAAACTCAATTCAATCGATTCGTTGAAGTTTACTTTATATACTTTTTATTTTCTTTAGAGAATCACTTAAGATTTGTATCATTCATACCGACTTAAGTTTCTGAAGGCATTAAGCTTTCTCTTACTTTCTTTTACGTAGGATGTTCGGAACTGGCACAATTGGCTTTATTAAGGGAAACGACTTTACCTGTCTACAAAGGACAAATGAACGCCACTACTTTGGGAATGCCTATGGAAGTCTTTGATATTGATGGTAATGTTACACTAATTTCCTCTAAATTATTCTTTCATAGCGGCGTTTTTCGGAGAGGAAAGCTATCTGACGATGCTAAAAATTCGCAGTTCATGTGAAATAAATAAAGAAACTTCTGTATATTAATCCTACTTTGCAAAAATTTCTATTGTTCGAATAAGCTACATGGAGGCGCATCCCATAATACTCCCCTTTGAGGAGAGGAAGGAGATTTTCGAAGAGCTGTTTGATAAGTATTAAGGAATCTCCAAAGAAAATCCTAGACAGAGCTTTGCTGATTTTCAAAGAGCTCTCCGTAATATTAACTGAGCTCAAGTGTGTAGAACCTTAACTTTCAACAGAACTTACACTAACAAAACAAATAACAGCCCTCTCTCATACTTTCATAGCGTTTGCCTTCAGAATGTAATTTCCTGAGCATTTTTAAAGATTTTAAGCAAAGTGCAAAACAAAAACTTTAACCGGACGTGAGACTTATCAGTCTAAACTCTTAAAACTAACAAAGAATTAGTGGAAAAAGCAATATTTATTACAGTTGAGAAGTGCTCTAAATTTTGCTAATCCTTCGACTGAGTGTATCTCCAACCTGGAGACATTGTAAAATCGTAACTCGTAACAGTAAAACCCGGATACATTGAACTCTCGGTTACAATGACCCTTTTCCGTAGACCCAACACAACTCCTATTTAACTAATGTTATTTTAAACGCTTTTACGGTGAACTCCTGAAAAGCTGAAAGTTGTCGTATAATGAGATGAAGTTTCTCTTTCACACATTTTTTCCAGCTTTTCAGAAGTAATTTTATACATATGTTTGAGGATTCTCTGAAAGACAGCTGTCCAAAATTTTAATTTAAATCTCACATTTTCTATCATCTCCACCGTTTCCACGAATCTTCCACTGGTTTATTACCTTATAAATATTATTTCTTGCGTCCTATTATCGCCGTCGTTTCTAAGAATCTAATTGTCCACTGCACGGACCCTACTCTTCAAAACGCCCCTTGAAAATTCAGACCATAGAAGCATCGCCTAATTTCTTCCCCTTTTTAGAATCTCCGAAAAATCAAGACTTTTCTTTCCCCCTCTTTCGAACTTGTTTTCATTTAATTAGGAAAGCTGAACAGCTGTACTGTTATTAAAATTTTCAACAAAATTTCAATAAATACCAAAGGCTGACTGGTAGAAAAAATCACGCAACTAACCCAAGAAAGAAGTAAAAAAACCTTTCCCAATGTTTTTGATTGAATTTAAAAAGCCATAAGATGCCCAGGTATACAGCTGAACAATATTCTTTGTATGTCGATTGTAGTAGATTCGCTTAAGCGCAAATCGGGGGTGATACAAAGTTATAATTGCAATGTATTCAATCACTCGTTGGCCAATTGAAGTAAAAAAAAAGATGTGTTAAATGTGGAGATACCCAACGCACTGAAGACAGAGAAATCAAAAACAAGATTGAATACTAGTATTCATTATTTGAGTAGATGCACATATCGGTTCCAGTTAAAGATGCCCACTATTATCTAAAGCGCAGCTGAATAAAGAATATGTCACCAACAGAACAATTCAAAATTCACACAGAAATGTTACAATGACATTCCTATGCATCTATCACAATCTCCTGTCCCGTGACCTCAACAGATGGAGTCACGGGACAGAAGATCTAAATCAGATGAAAACACTCAAAGTTTGAAAACGTCCAATGCATCTGAAGTAGCTAATCCAATAATAAATATATCTTTTCAGCATTCAAGGAACATCGAATTTACTTTAACCCTTTTCTAAATTTACTATAAGAGACTTTTAAATTGTCCCAAACCAAAGACGTTTTTAGAATGATGAACATATTCTATCAGGGCTTGTGACCATCTTCCATTGTTGGAAAGGAAGCATTTGCTAATTGTTTTGGAATCAGACTATTATAATTCAAAATCCCCCCCCTTCTCATTTCAAAACAATTTAAAAACATCCATATGTACACATCAAATAATTTTTTTTCATGCCATTTAGCAGCCAATGGCACTAAAGTAAACTAATACACCTCATAATTCAATCTGTTGTACAAACTTATCTACCACATTTTTCAAAAATATTTAAATATTTTAATTTCAAGTTTAAAACATCTTTAATTTTTCTTACTTTAATTTTCTCATGAGCAAAGTAGAGGCTGCAGTCAAGCACAAAAAGGTTTACCGAATTTGGAGTTTGGAAGCCGAAAAGGTTACGTACTCCTTTAAATCATTCAACTGTTTTTCGAAGTTTCCCGTTTGAGCCTTTTTACTTCAGCTCATCTTTTAGTTAAAAGTTTTTAAGGTCACAGGAAAAAAAAAAGAATAGCATGTAGGTACCTCATATTGTAAACAAGACAAATAAAAGGTAACTATGTGCTACTTTCGGGTAGGATTTCCAGAATAATTTCTCTTTGTTAGCGTCTAGAGTCTTGACTTTACATTGATTTGATTGGGAAACATTCCAACCGTTATATTTACTTGGCTATATTTTTGCCTTCCGAGCAACATAATCGAACGTTACAGGAATTTTCTTTTCCCATCTCGACTTTTATACTAGATTTTAGTTCTGGATAGGTTTTTATTAAAAAAACGCTTATTCGATGTGTACACGGTTCAGCTTATATTAGAAAATACACTGGTGTGCAAAAATTAAGAACGAAGTGGAAAAATTAGCATATGAGCGGAATGACGAGGCACAGGGGACTGAAGGACCTTTCAGGAAATTAATTAAGATGAAGTACGGTAACACATGCGCAGATATGCACCTAGACATGATGCGGGAGTGTCGGAAAGGGTACAGCACGCCGGCGGTGTGAGTTCAGCATTTCTGGGAAAGCGATTGCATGACGAATTTCAGTTTAAACGACATCGAGTTGCTGCCTCAGAGTGAAATGTCGAACAATCAATTTGTTAGACGACATCTGAATGATTTTAAACGAGATCGAATCATTGGAAAGATAGAGAAAGGTCGTAATGTGAAAAGTGCGGCAGCCGAGTCTGGGATTGCTCACTGTACTGTTTTACGACTTTGGAGAGAATTTAAAAGTACAGGAGCATCTGTCCGACGGTTCAGCAGTGGTCGCCCAAGAGTAACCACGACAGCGGACGAACGGTATATTACCCTACAGGTCGGAAAGACCAGGCGGCAGGCACAGAGAGAAATCGCTGGACTGGCGATTGGGCGACCGATATCATGTTTTACCGCGTCCAGGAGGCTGCACAGTGGTAGTCTGTTTGCAAAACGATTTGTATTCTGAATACCTTTAAAGCGTGCTCATCGGAGAAGACGTTTTTTTGTGGTGGCGGGAACCACCTTTTATCGATGAGAGCAGGTTTAGTATGAGAAGTGATTCTGGACGCATACACATTTGGAGAGAGCGAGAAAAACGCAATATCCCTCCAACATCATCGAAAGAGACTGGTTTGGAGGTCGCGGTATTCTCGTTTGGGGAGGCATCATGCTTCATTGCCGTGCCGATCTTCACATCTTCGAAGGAGGTTCAATTACTGGGATTCGCTGCAGTAACGAGATTTTCCTTTCGCATGTGCGTCTTTTTTAGAGGCGCTATGGGCTTGTAATTTCTTTTCATGGATGACAATGCGCAAACTTATCACACAGTAGATGTCGAAGATCTGTTGGACAGTGAGGATATTAAACACATGGATTGGCCGGCTAAGTCTCGGGATCTAAATCCCATCGAGCATGTATGGGACTTATGGAGAGGCTTGGCAGCACGTAATTTACCACCAGTAACGATTCTGGAGCTCCGATTGGTGGTACTAGAATGGGCTTCAGTGCCTCTATAACTCATTGACAACCTCATACTCAGCATCGCCAGACGAAGTGAAACCTGCATTTCTGTCAGGGGATATCATATCCCCCACTAAGATCGATGTTTCTGTTTGGAAGGAAAATCTCTTCCTTCAGGCATTTTGAAGGCTTTTGGCCTTCAGTCGCATTACGCTCAGTGCTACCTTTTCAATTAAGTTCATTTTTATCCTTTTGATTTCTGTTTTGGTAAGCTTTTGTACAACGTTATATTTAAAACATGTTAAGCTTCAAATCTTTCAATTTTTTTAAAAAGCAATGCTATTTGTCATTTTATGCTGAACAGTTCGATACCAACCATTTCACGATATTCAAAAAACTTCGAAAGTTATTGAAACAATTGTACAGTATGTTTTCGTAAAATCAGCATTTAAATGGACATGCCAGGCCCACGTATTTTCGAATTCGACGTGTGTTTCAGATTATTTTGTTTAATAAGCCCCATTAGATTTTTGAAGCAATGGGATGAATTAGTTGGAAGTTTGGCCAGATGAAAAACCAATCTCGAAATTTTGTCCAAAGTCGATTGGTTCTGGTCTTCAGTTCTCAATGTTGCCTCAAATCTAGCCACTGACATTTATAATAATGAAGATCAAATACTTACTACTATTTTAGAGGAATCTGGCATAAATTTTTTTTGAAATATAGGTTTATCAAAGGCAGAAGATGGTAAACTTCGAATGTAAAAATTAAAAAAAGGAATGTAGATTTATTCTTGAGGCTGTGGGAGCAATACAAATGATAAAAAATAAAGAGAATTATCGGAGCAAACAGAATTAATATATCTTAGAGCATTTTAATGCGCAAGTTTCAAAATTTAATTTTATAATTGAATGTTAAAGCTTTAAATGCATTTTTCTCAGTTTGAGCTTTTTTTAGCTTGTACGCAGAATGTTTCAAAACCTACTAAACTTAAGCACTTAAAATTTTGATTTGAAGGTATAATAAATATAATACATTCTTCAAACAGAACCTAAATTTAGTGTTATGCATACATTTAGTATTTAAAAAGTAAGAAAATATTTCATTTTTTATATTTTTTAAAAATATTTTACTTTTAAAAATGTTTTTTAAAGTTTTATTTAATTTTTAAGACATATACATTAAAGAACGTATACTTAACTTTATGAATCAACTTTCTGCAAATTATTAGAACTGTTTGTGCTCAAAATAACTTGGGCGTACAAATAGTGAAATCTACCCAAATTTTCCCAAAAGAAAATTTTATTATTTACAAAATGCAAAAAAAAAAAAAAAAAAAAAAAAAAAAATTACGAATATATTTTAATTATTTTACATGTCTTAGGAAATCCATTCCTTTATTAAGGACGAGTAAAATTTTTAAATTATTGATTTTTTTTCAATGAATTATAATTAGTCGAAAATTTCTTACGTTTTCAACTGACGAGATAAATCTAATACCCCCGAAACGCCTTAATTTTTGCACACCAGTGTTTACGCGCAATTAACGAGACATGTACAATTTGAATCTGATATGAATGTAACATCATTATGCATATACTCATAATAAATAAGTATAGTATAATAATATCTATTTCTTAACATTAAATTTTACTCAAGGAAATCGTTTGGGATTTCATATAAATTAATGCTTTATAATACATAAAAAATTTTCTAAAGTAAAATTAAAGTGATGTGAATATTTAAAATAATCAGCTTAAAATCTTTTACATTCCTTGTGTAGAAGATGAAAGATCACAATGATTTTAACATTGGTAACAAATCAATCTGCCAAGATATTGTAACAAATATTAATGTACACACACCACACATTTATATTAATTTTTTTAACGTATAGATATAATACATTCCGTTTCAGGCAATCCTGTGATTGGTGAGATGGGGGAAATTGTCGTATCGAAACCGTTACCCAACCTTCCGATCGGATTGTGGAACGACAACGATGGTTCCGTCTACCGTGAAAAGTATTTCTCTAAATATCCTGGTACGTAAACGTTGTTTGATATTTTAATAAGAATAACAATTTCTCTGGCATTTGGTGAAAAAGATTCACGATTTGTTTCTCGATGAAATTATATTTTCAAAAGAAATTTACGAGTAAAGAGTATGAAGCAATAGAAATGCCTAAATCAAGCAAAATTTTAAAAATGTAGTTGCGAGTTATTTTTATAATTGCTTTGATACACGAAATATTTAATTATGGTTCTTATTTGATCGGATTTATTAACTTCGAACTAGCAACAAAAAGAGGGCTATTGGCGACTTACCTCATAATTTTGAATCTCGGTCAGATGACGAGGTCGAAACCTGAGTTGGCACCTCCTTCTCCTAACTTCCTATACCATGCCACTGGGAGGACATTGAGTCTCGACAGGCTTAACGTGCATCAGCCTCGACTACACAGCAGGTCTTCCAGTGGCATCAAATCTGAAACCCACGACCCGATAGGAACCGCCGGCTGCGAATCCGCGACCATGACCACCAGGCTACCGCAGTTACATAATAGTTAGTTTTGTTCCTTTATTACTTTATAATTGGCATTATTTTGAAAATAAGTTAAGCTTGGGTGTTTTAACGGGCTCAGAAACTATGAATATTATCGTCTTTGATATAGCGAGATGAAACTAGAATAATTCTATCATCCAATTTATTCGATGAAAAATTGATTTATAAAGCTATTAAAATTGAAAGAATTTTAAAGAGAAAAAGGATACAGTCCACTTTATTCCTAATTAGATTTAATAGCACTAAGCAATACTTTTTAACGCTTATCTTGTATTACAAAGAAGGAAAGAAAGGTTTTATTTTTTAAATGCCAAAATATGACCATTAAATTGTATACACGTGTCAGATATGAAACATCGAGTGACCAAGTAAGAAATATAGAAAAATATGAATAGTGCTCTCCCCTCTTGTTCAAAATGAAATCACCCAGGAAAATATCTTTGAATCTTAATTTTTTTTATTTTAGATGATTTGGTTAGAAAACACAGAGGAAAGAACAAAATACAAAATATATAGAAACAAAGAAGAGTTTAAACGAAGATTTTTTTATGTTTGTAAATTTGAATCGTGTTTTTCTTTAGGCTGAATTCAAAACATGTCATGTAGAAAAAACAGGTAGCAAAAATGAGCGATTTTTAGCTTGCTTATTTATGTAGAACAGAGAACTATTAAAAAAATTTGAAATTATCTGACTCAGGTTTTTTGTAAAATTGAAAGACCTTAAAATATTTCATTCCTCTGCACTAGAATACTGTTTAAAAAACAGATTCACAAACAACAAATGATTTCGAATAGTTTTCCAGTACATCAAACAATAAAGAGTCTAAGGCATTGGCCATTCATAATGAAAGGAATTGGAATTTCTTCGAAAATTGTCAAAATAGACAGGCAAGACAATATATTCCAAATTATTGTAAAGAAAAAAGCTCTATCTGCGAAGAACAAGGGAAAGAGCTCAATCTGTGAAGAAATAGAGATAAAGAGAGAGAATTTTTGATTAATAATCCTACTCAGCGTCAACTTCTGATTCATCAGTTTTGGAATAGAACAACATGAATGCCTTTCACAACATCGATTATATTTATTTATTTTAATCTTAAACGTTCAAAACAGATGACATCCGTTTAATTGCGCGCACTTTACCGCTGCCCGCGTACACGCCGCGCCCGCCGCTGCACACCGGCAACACCGCACCGCTTGCCGCGCACACGCGCCTTGCCGCGCACGCCCACCGCGCACTTTTTGCCGCGCACTTTTGCACTTGCACTTACTGCACGCGCTGCGCACCTTGCCGCGCAAATTGGATACATTATAGTCTCGAATATAATGTCGATCTCTCAATGTAATGAGTCGAGTTACTTGATTTTTCCAAGTCTATCAAACAATTCAGATCTATATATAAGCCAAAATGAGGTAAAAGAAAAGCAGGTAACAGAGCAGACATGCCACTGACGGGTAAGTATTTATACCAACCAAAGCGGACTGTAAGTTTGGCAATCAATTGTAAAGAATGGACCCCAAGCCCATTCGAGAGAAATAAACATAGTATACTCTAGTAATCCTAAATGAAGCTTGCATTTCTTTTCGTCTGAAGATAATTTGAAATAAAAATTCACAGTGAAACAAATTTCAGAATGAAAGTGATTGCATTTATTATGAATTTTTTAATATGAGTATAAGCTTTCTTGGCATTTTCCTGCAAAGCTTAACTAGAGATAAAAAAAATACATTGAATTAACGGAGATTCCATGATTTAAAAAGGTCATAAAATGAGTTATTTCATTTGAAGTTATTGCCCCCCCCCAGAGCAATTTTAGGTACTTAACCTGGCTGAGATAAAGCATGCTATGTTTGGCGATTTATCAGCTTCTATACGGGGAACTAGGAATGCCTATGTTAAGCGGATCTGTATACTTGAGCCACTACAGTAATGACTGGTAGAAACATTCCACAAGACTTCTCGTATCCTTGAAATTACCGGCATTTCAAAGGTTGAGTATATTATATACATTTTTTTTAGGTGTTGAAACCGATTTGGTTTAAAGTCATAAGAATAATAAGTAATTTTCAATACCTGAATCGCATTGGCTTGCAAGTTTTCAGGGAACCTCTTCTCTCCTCAATTATAGTTTACTAGCAAAAAAAAAAAAGATTAGAGTTAATGTTTTCAGTTTTATTTCTCATCCAACAGGAATTTTTTTATCTCTATCTTGGAAAGAAGCAAAATAACATCTGAGTGATTCTTCATCTAATAAATGCTATGGGATGTCTATTATTATGGGACTATCACTATAGATTAATTTAATTTATAGGATAATATATTTTCAATATTTACCTACTTCGATTCATATTCAAGTACAGAATTTTTGTACCATTGTCTTTTGCCCTTTTGCCGCTATTTTAATGCTGCTTTTCCATATCCTTCAAGTTGCAGTAATACATTTACGCACCACACTGAAATTACTCAAATCTAGAAGGAAAAAAAAGCTTTTGCACCGAGATTTTAGAAAAGGATTTTTTTTACGATTATTCACTATTGTTTCATACATTTTTTGTTGTTTATGTCAGTTTATTATCGTGCTTGCGGAAGGAGTGATCAGAGTAGAAAATATTTTATGCGTCAGTTCGAATCGAAGTGCTGATGTACCTACGTTGAACGAAATCAGTATATGCAGAACTCCTATAAAACATTATACAGGGGCCGATCAAGAACCCTAAGAATAATACGATATGTCCTGTGTGATCACACAGTACGAATGAAAGAAATAAAATGACCAAATGGAACCGATGACGCACCAAAGTGTTGAATGTTCCTAAACAACGATAGAATCCATCTATAGATAGATTTCAGTAGAATTAGAATTTGTTTGACAGCACAAAAGCAACAACAATCACCTCAATATCCCCAGACATCCTGTTCGTCTATGCTACTCATGTGGGTTTGGAATTTTTTGTGTAATAATGCTGAAAATAAGTAGTTAATAGTATAGTAAAAATGCATTGCAACATGTATTTACAGAGGCGTGAATATCAAAACTTTAAAGTGGAGAGTGATGAATTGAAGGGAAAAAAATTCTCTAAACAGGGGTAATTGCTGCTGCTGTATTATAAATTATGGAATGGTTCACGAAAACCAAATAGTACAATAATTATTGCAGATTAAAACATGAAAAAAAACATTTTATTTAAAGAATGCAGAAAGAATGCAAAATAACTATTAAGAAATCTCAAAATTTTTCCAGGAGGAAACGTTATCCCTGATTATTACATTTAAAGAATTAAGAGATTTAAATTTATTTTGAATCACATAAAATACTATTATATTTACTATTGTTAAAATATTTTTATGAAGGAATAAAATGCAGGAGTTAAAAGATTGCTGGCTAGAGGAGTAACGTGAGTAAATTTTGGAGGATGAGATAAAATTACATAAAAGGAAGTCAGAATATTTGGCTATAGTATAAAAAAAGTAATAGCCGCCATTTACAGATTCTAATAATCAAGGTTTGCAAAATTTAAAAGGATTTTACCTGTACTATTAGATATGAATTTTCATTGAGGAGATGAAACCTGAAAAAACTGCGTGGAATCTTGTAATGCAATCTGAACCAGTTCATGCGTAGTAGTCAAGAAGTCTATAGACAAATGGCAGGTTAAGTTGTAGGTGAGTACAGTATTAATGCCAGAATTGATCGATAGTAAAAAGTTCCAAATCGTTACAGAATTTCTGCGCAAAGAAATTGTTCGTATTAAATTAAACAGTAACTGCTTGAGGATTCGAGATAATAGATTTGGCCATATGCTCGTAATATATTTTTACAATTTATAAGCAAATTGCCTGTTAGAACAACTACACAAAATATATTTAATAAAGAGGCGCTTAAAATATTTAAAGAAAACTGAGTTTATTGCGTTATCAATTAATCCTCAACAGCCAATATTCATTTTACTGGCATTTGTTTTCTTCTTAATATCTTGCATCCCTAAAATTTTATTCTCCATGCCCAAATCAAAGAGACTCTTGTTCTCAAAATGACTAAATAATATATCTGTTGCTTCAGGGTGGTTGGAGAAACACTGACAACCACCAAAACTAGAACGTTTCTCAATAAAATTGACTTTTCCACCCAAACGTAAGATTTTCATTTTTCTTTTTTTTTATATTCACTGTTCTATCATATATTTGTTGCTCCATTTATCAGTTTTAAATGTGAGTTTGAAAAAAAAAAGATTACATGTTCAATAAATGTAGTGCAGCACTTAGCCAGATTTGGATTTTGTCATAAAACTTCTAATGTAACTTTGCTCCTCTCACAATAAATTTCGAGGGCCTTAAAATATGTGATTGACCTTCTTCAATGCATTTTCTTCTCTCCAAAGGAAATAGGATTTATATATCTATATATATAATAGAAAAAATTTATTCATGAATAGGAAGGAAGGTTTGATAGGAAGTGGCGTCATCCGGAAAAAAAAGGATTAATTTGAATTTCATAAGAGTCAAGAATATATATATATATATATATATATATATATATATATATATATATATATATATATATATATATATATATAGATAGAGAGAGAGAGAGAGAGAAAGAGCTAATGAATACATGTATATAAAAGCAGTAGTGAGTATTTGCTTTAGCAAATATCCACTAAAGATCATCATTATGTATGGTACTACGTAAATTTACTTTTAGACCATATTTTTTATGCCTGCATGTCCCAGTATGAGTGGATGTAGTAGCCCTGGTAGATCATGGTTCATGATCCTGGACAGGCGGTTTTCAAATCCTATCGTGCATCCAGATCAGAGGTTCAAAAGAGTCTCCGTTAGCGTAATTGTGGAGTTAGAGGACACCACCTCAGGTGTCGTCTTTTCACTAGATGGGGCTCAAAGGTGTGGGTCCGTCGCTAACCAAGCTTACTTGACAGCTACATGTCGACGTGAATGAAATCAAACAAAACAAAGAGCCTTACTTATGAACTCAAATAAAATAATAAACCACAGCTTAATTATAAGTTTCTATCAAGAATAAAATTATGTTACATAAGAGTTATTAAACTATGCATTACATTGGATTAAGTAAAACTCACGAAAATTGCTCCGTTCTTTTACTTATGGACTAATGTTTGATTTCCTTTCTCTTCCGTTTTCTCTTTCTTTTACTGGATTCTCCATTGCTCATTAGTTTTCTGATCAGAAATTTTAAGTCTTTTTTGTTATCTCTATCAGATTTCATCAAAACAATCGCAGTATTATGTTTTTTATCTGTAGCCAAATACATAATTTTATGTATCAAGGCTATTTTTTTTTTATTAAACTGATATGTATCTGAGTAATTTTATTGCTAATAAAGTAAATTTACATTAAATGAAGAATATCAGAATAGTATTATAAATTCCAATTAGAATTATTCAAATTCACCAGGCTCAGTTTACCATTATTTTGATTTCGTCTGCTTAATGTTAATCCTAGAATTTGGACTTTTCTACCATCAAATCTTTACTACCTTTATCTATTTGAATGCAATTAAGTGCATCTGAAAGGAAGCAAAAGAATTAATAAAGAAACTTCTGCAGTATTATTTTTTCTCTACGAAAATATTTTTAAAGACCAGAAAGATTCATAAAGGAATCATTCAAATAGGAGTAAAATATTTTCAAAATTGGAGGAGAAAGTAATTTCATGACCTTCATTATTTTCTCTCGTGCACTTTAATGAATGAAATAAATCCAATAGTAAAGATTTGTGCTGTCAGAAAAACTCAACAAGATTAACATTGCGTGTACGAAATCAAATTGTACAAAATCCATCATTTGATTTTGTAGACAGCAATATTAATCCTATATAATTTCGACTTTAATTCTCCCATCTTTTGCTATTTGTTTATTTGAATTAATCAAGTACCACTGAAAGAGCAGAAAAAAAAAAAAAAAAAAAAAAAAACCGGTTCACATGGAACTGCTTCCCCTCTCCTATTTTTTAAAAATATTTTTTTAAAGACCGGAAGAACTCGCAAACGAATCCCATTAAAATAGGAGGCAAAATATTTCAAAACTCGGTGGGAAAAGTAATTCCATAGAAACCTTCATTAGTTTTGCTCTTTCAGATGCGCTTTATTGCATTCAAACATCAAATAATAAAGATTTGAGAGTTAAAGTTAAAATTCAATAAGATTAACAATACATCCACAAAATCAAATTGTGGGTAGACCCAGAATAGGTTCCCATCTAACAACCATTTGTTCGTAAATCTCAAATATTTATTCTACCAATTTCCTTTTTTTCCTCCTCCAAGATCGTCTTTCTTAAAATTTATTGCAAAGTAAAACGTACACCCAGAAAGACAAAAAAACCAATGGATTTTTTGCGGAATTAAATCTTTCTCACAGCTTTTAAATTTGTTTACGCCTATTTAAACGATTTTTGTGGGTTCTCCTTTTATCTCTATACCTTTTCCAAGCGTTTCTCCAACTTTTAAACCATCTAAAAGAAATTTTTTGGAAGGTAAAACAGGCATGAGTTAGGGTGATGATCTGTTTGTTCGACTTGAATTGTTGACTCACATACAGCCCAATTTCAGTTTGAAAAAAAAAAGTCATTGGCGCAAATTCGGTTAATACGATGGATATTATAATTCTACATAAAATCATGATTAGCCATCAGAGCTGTATGGAAATTACCATTAAATTTATCTTATAGTGAAGAGGACATTTTTTTTCTTTTTTTCAAGCGGCGGCATTTTCGCGGTGCTGCTCCAGCACATTTGGCCATTCCAAACGCGGCCATTACCTTATGCCACAATTTGTTTGCACCATGCTTTAGAGCCATTCGCTGTCCCACTGTTGCGTTGGCCCTTTTCTTAGGTAAATATTTAAAAAAAGGGCTACATTTCGTCTACGGTACTAAACTTTTAAGTATGCCGCCGGTACCTTCGCTTCAATAACATAAATTTGTCCACATTGCGGCACATTGAGCAAACGGCATCCATCTTCACACTCAACTTTTCGTAAGTTAAGAAAACACTGCCATCGCGGCCATGCCAGTAGCTACTGCTTCCGCATTCTTTGTTCGCTCGCAGTTCAAAACCGTAGGTATCCAATCTAATTTTGAGTTCCATCCACTGCGATTCCCGAACTACATTCATCTTTTTTGCTTGGAATGCTGCGGGCACATTTTGCATCCATTTGTACATGAA
>BMAW01075051.1:0-12445 GCA_019974015.1 Nephila pilipes | reverse complement strand
TTGTTATTTATCTTGCCAGTGTTCTTTCTCTTATTCTTCAAAAAAAATCAGAGTTTCCTGGAATTTAAAGAAAAATCGGCTGATTATTGTAATATGAGTGAATAAAAATCTTGCTAGCAAGTCTATATATTACTTCCTGCGATTTTATAGAATAATTTTGATGCTCACAGAGAACAGAGTAACTATAAACCAAAATTAGCCATTTTTGTTTAGTTCTGTTGGTTCATCTAAGGTTGGAAAATAGCTAGTTCTGCAGTGAAAATAGAGTTGGTATAAATTATTCTAAAAGAAAAAAAAAAAGGATTTTGCGTAATGGTAACCTGCAACAGATGTAACATGTCGGCTATTTGAAGCATTTGTAGCTACCATGAAAAAATCTTGGAAACCGTGATTAACTAATAGTTAACGTATAAGTTCTTAAGGTGACTTAGTACCTTTGGACCTTCAAAAATTCGATTTTTCAAATTTGTTTTTAAGAATTAGTATTGAATGTTAGGAGCATTTTAAAGCAAACCACGTCAAAATTCGACAATTATTACGCCATGTGCAACAAAAAATGTTAATGTTTAAAGTGGCTTGTTCTATGTAATGCAATGTAAACAAACCTGTTTTTTTCAGTTTGTTATTTTCACTTTCCCACAGGATTAAAAAAATGTTTTGCATGCAGAGCTTTAAAATTTTACATGAGTGTTGTACTTGTAAATCTTTATTCTGTGAACCTCAATTTTGTTAATAGGATTATTAGATTTTATTTTATAACATGATACATGAAAAAAAAGTTACTAAATACAAACTTGATAACTTTTTAATTTTTCAATTTTTTTTAATGTAAGATAAATTTAAAATTTGAGGTTTACAGAATAAGGTCATTATTTAGCTTTAATTTGGTATAAGAAGTATGGTTCTACTGTACATCTTTCAAATGTTATCTTGCTGATAACGTAAGGTAATCTAATTTATTTTTTAAATTTATACGCATATTTCATGTTGTATAAGAAAATATATTAATTTAATAGCAAAACTTGACCCAATATTTTAAACTATGCCCTTTATTACACAAACTGGAAAAGTTTCATATTGAAATGAGCAAAAATTGTTGTTTTACAAAGAATCGAAAAAAGTTTGTCAAAATGTTCTACTTTTGATTTCGTAAGGTACTAAGTCCCCTTAAGTTGATAACATTTCAAAATTATATCATAAAAGATTCTGCGTTCGTGTCTATTTTTTAATACTTTCACTAATAATGAATTAATTTTCATAAATATGTCTTAACAATAAATTTCTTTCAATTCCTTATTATATTGATACAAAAATATAGATAAAAACTGTTTTATTTACCAGACGATGTATGTATTTATTAATTCAAATCATATGTAACCAGAGAGGAATCCAAGAAATGACTGAAATGGAGTAAAATCTTTCGGGATTTCAATACAATTGTGAGGGAGCCATTTTTTTTTTGCCACGAGATTTTCGAACTAAGTTTTTTTTTGCTTATTTCCTTTATTTGTTTTTCTTATAGATAGTAACAAGGAAATTGACACAATTATAAAATCTATTGTGAAATTATTCAGAAATATACTTTTATGTGAATGTTTTACATATACTAAATCATTTAGTTAATTTTTTTACTAAATTTTAGAATATTATTGATAGTAAAGTTGGCCATTATTTTTTTTACTTCGTTACGTATATCAAGAAGAAATCTAAGACGAAATATCTTAAAGAGAATGAAAAAAATAATTGGACAAAACTTTTATTAAAAATCTATATGTAATTCCATAATATATCATTTGATAAGTTATGAAATATATAAGTTATACGTTTTTGACTTGGAACTATTAATGTCAGATTATGGAAGTAAACATCGCATTGCTTCACTGAAGTTTCAGCATCTTGATCAATGTTTGTTGGTCGAGCTACCAACTTTGACACTCATGCATCTGGACTGCCCGAGCGACACCTGATCCCCGAGATGTCAGCAGAAGGGTGATCGTGGCTATTTCGGCAGCTTGTGAAGATTGGGGGAATTCGCCGACGAAAAACCGTTGGAGGTCGATGGCCCTGAAAGAGCGTCAGTCCCTGCTTGGTTCCCGGTCCAGACGGACGTCTTGGTATCTCCTGTCACATATTTTTGTATAATCGCTGTACATAGTCACATTAAATATTTTAAACTTAAAAATCAGAATTTACCTATTTGTCTGATTAACAATAAATTATCTTCAAACGGTACAATGTTAAAGGGGAAAAAAACGCTAAATGAAAACGCCTATGAGTGTGTGATATATGATTGTGATTATTTATTAACATCGCACTGAAGAGCAACACGAGAGCTATTGGTAACGTGCCTCGTAATTTTGAGTCTCAGTCTAGTGAACGAGCTGACAACTGAGCCGGCACATCCCTCGTAAACTTCCACACCATGCCAACGGGTGAACTTGAGATTTCGACCAGATTTAACGTGCATCCTGTCCCACTACACGGCCAAGGCGGGTCTTTAGTGGTTTCGGTATTCGAAACCATGACACGACGAGAAAGAGTGAATAGAATGCTTTATTATTTTTAAATAAGCTAATAAAATAGGGATGTAATGTCCTTTTTATAAATATGTAATGTATATTTCTAAATTAAAAAAAAATGTAAAAAATAAATCTCCGAGTTTATCAATATTTTTAAAATTAAAAAAAAAAATATTTAAAAAGTGATGGCAGTGATTTGTGATATCCTGGGTTTGCAACTAGCGCATTCGATCCATCACAAGTTCATAAAATTCAATCACTAATTCCCACGTCCAAATAATCACAGAATCAAGTTGGAAGGTAAGTTTTATTCTCCCTGATAGTTTGATTCAAAATCAAGATATTTAGCACGCCTGTGAAGCAGCAGACCATAACGTTTCTAGTACGAAATATAAATAATATAAAACGCTACTTTATCGAACCACGGACTAACCGGATCCGAATCAGTACTAAAACATATAAGATGGATTGGACTAAATATTGTTTCGAACCCGCGATGAAGCTTCCTTGCAACATTGCTCTTAAAGTGAAAAAGAGACATTTATAGAGATTATGTTCCTGTATTTCAGCTGTTCAGCTAATCAATGACCTCTCAACCCTAGCGACAAATTTGATGACATGGGGATAAACTTGGAGAAAAACTGTTTGCAAAAAATCCTGGAATCTTGTCGATATCTCAACTGGGGTGAAAATTACGGGCTTTTCAGGAATTTCCCCTGTGACGTCTCACTCGGTCGGAACAACCAAAAATACGGAGACTAGCTAAGTCTGGATGAAATCGAGTGGGGATTGGTCGAGCTAAAGTGCTGCGATGTAGCCTGAATCTGCCGGGATTCCGAAATCTGTCGAAGTTCGTGCCAAGTATTACTTTAGAGATTAGTCTGTAAAGCGAACTAGTAAGCTGGTAAATTTAATGTTATCGAAAGTGCTGTGACTGTCATTGTAAGTACTGTTTGGTTCCTGTACTTGTATTAGAGCTGTGTTTCCTAATTGTGCTGTTAATTGGTCGGGGCTCTGCTACCTGTGTTCGTCTTGTCCTGAATAGTCGTGAAAAAAGCGTCATTTGCTATGATCCTTTTTTTTTTTGTTGGACAGATTTCACTCGAACACCCACACGAGACTGAGAATTTCTGTACCAATATTTTTTCACACCTGATCACTTCACACTAATCGTTAAGTCATATCTTTCAATCTCTCTTTCTTACTACTAGTCCTCTTATTAAACTTTTCGTTCCTTATATATGCTATGTCATTAATCTGATTCACTGCACTTCAATATTTCGATCTGAATTTATATAAGTCACGATATATTCATGAGTAGAGGTTTCCAAATCAAATAACGACCTGATGAAAGCACCCAAGAGGTTAAATGAAGAGAAATACGCGTGAGAACTCCGTTATAACATTTGAGATATAACATAAAAAGAAATTAGTTATCCATTAAAAGCCATTGTTTTAGTGGTTAAAAAAATGAAAATATCTCAAAAATATATCTTCCATTATTAGATGAATAAACGCAAGAAAATATTAAAACTTTTAGAGTCAATACTTGTATTTTTCCAACGAGCAATTTTTAGGCATTTTATTTTTAAATTTATCGCAAAATTTCTAAAGACAGATTATTTCAAAGAGCGTTGAAATATACTAGAATCTTTTAGTATTTTTTTCGTGTCCTGACCTTCTTAAGATTTATATGAAATTATATATCAAAAAGTGTTCAAAGAAGCTGAATATGAAAACCAAAAAATAAGAAAGGAGATGTATTTTCCAGGAAAAAAGTACGATTCCAATCGTAGGCTTAAAATGAGTGGGGAGTGGGGAGAACTTATTGTATCTTTTATATGTATGTTTTGTTTGAAAATCCAATAAAAACTTCAAGAGAATTTTTTTTATCGGAACAAAACTATTTGTGTGCAATCATAATGGCGCCGAATAAAATTTAAAAAATTATGTTACATTTTTATGGGATTAATTTTCACGTTAGCATGCTCAGAGATATGCAAATTCATATCAGAAAATATGAGCGGGTTCGTAAAGTTTTAATTTGTTTCTAAAAAAAAGATATATAGATAAAATTTATTTATTTTGCATATTAGTTGATCTTTATATACATAATGTTATAAATTTATGCTATTTATGTAAATTTGTTTGGTTTCAAGGAGTCGTAGATTGTGTGAAATAATCCGCAATACGGATAGGATTAAGTTTAATCTGCGATACAATATAGCGTTCCACGTAATATCGTAAGATTTTAATAGGATTAATTTGCACTAATAAGATAATGAATCTGCAGCTTCTTGAAACAAAATAAATCAACATTAATGACTGTAATTTACAACTATATGTGCTTAAAGTTCAATTAATAGGCAGCATAAATTTAATCTCTCGGTTATTTCTTAGTAATAATTAAAACTTTATGATATCCGCTGTATTTTACCGTATATTCTCATTATTTGTTCCCCTGCATACATCTGGAAAGCATTGTAAATAGAAATGCAGAAATGATTTACTTCAAATCTCGAAAATACGCCTCCCCTTACCCAAACAAAAATAATTTTAAAATTCAAGCGATCCTTGAAATCGATGGATAAACTGAAATTATGTTTGGAAACAAAATATTCACGAATGAAACAATCTACTAACAAATGCTTATTTTCCTGAGCAATAGGGTAATTCGAAACAGACATAATTCATAAGAAGTAATTTACAATTTCAAAATAAGTTTAAGGTAGGAAAGGAAAGTTTATTCTAAAAGAAAACCATAGTATTGAGATTTATATTATTATGCATTAGTTTTAATTCACATAGGGGGAAACATTTAATACGAAAGTGCTTAACTTCGAAAATCGGTTAACACGAAACAATACTGCGTTCCCGACAAAATATTATATTATTTCATGCATTTTCTCCCTTTTAACACGAAAGAAAAGTCGTTTAACATCAAAAAATTTCGTTTCTCTGACTCAGACTTGTTATTTCGTTTTACCTTGATAATATTGAACTTATATGGCACATCCTAATATTAAATTAAAGGTTATAAACGTATTTTTTGTCCCCGAATACAATAAGTGTTTTACAACCATGTAATCAAGGCGTTATACAAAACAGGAAACTTCATCATCAAAACAATTGCTTCAAAAATATTTACTCACAATCGAGGTAAAAGAATATTTCTCCATCAATTTATTAGATGCACGTCATATTTTGCGTTCTGCATGAAATTAAAAAGTAATTATTTTTTACTAATATTTATTTTCCATTAGACCCAAGTCCATCAAGAAAATCGCTCAATAGGACGTAGATTTGCAATAAGATCCCAATGGGACACGATCCTTACTTCAAGCTTTATCTAGAAACTAAATGCTTAGTAGATCCTGTTTCGCGCGATAAAGATTTAGTTACAAACTATTTAACTACTAACATGTTTTCAAACAGTTATTTTGGAGAAGAGTTGTTCATTTGTTTAAACTCTGGGTGATTAATTACAGAGGTAGTATTTGAAATTTAAAAATATATTTTATACATATTGTGTATTTACTAATGTTATAGTTATTAAATTTTGCAGTCAAACTTTCATTTATATAAATATTGTATAGTAGTGGCCTTAGTTCTTTTATTTATATTTCATATCAAATGCCAATCTTAGTTTTACATTGAATTATTATATTTTTCATTTCAATTTAGATACTTGATTTTGTGAGAATCGTTTTTCCCTCCCGATATTGTAAGACTCAATTGTTGATGACAATGAAACAATTCTGAATATACTAAATTGTTCAAATAAGAGAATTTATTGAACACATGAAACAGATTTTCCTAAAATATAATGTAATCTGAAAATTCAGAAACCGTGACTGTAAATTTCTATTGAATAATCAATTTTGTTTGAAAAGAAATATTATTCTTAGCGACTATAATAAAAGTGATTAAGTGGATTAAAATTAAAGTTTTCTTAATTTAGCCTATTACAAGTACAACTCTATATGGATACAAATAAGTCGAATTTTAAATTAAACCTGGCAAAATCATGACATATTTTAAATATATGCATGATATGTTACTCATGCATATAAAATTATTAAAAGTTTCAAACTATTTTACAAGAAATAAAATTAACTTGGGATATACAAGAGTTAAATATATTATTGACGTGTAAATATATGTGGAGAAATCTGGGAATGTCTGCGCCTTTCTGCAGTACTTGCATCTCTGGAAATCACAAGAATGTCGACTTTCTGTTTTGCATCGTCTGGAGAATGTCATTTCTGCAATGTTTTGCATCTGGAGAAATCTGGAGAATGTCGATATTTCTGCAATATTTTACATCTGGAAATCTGGAGAATGTCGACTTTCTGTGCATCAAGGAGAAATCAGTAGAATGTCGACTTTCTGCAATGAATGTCAACATATACCAAATACGTTACTGAAAGACCGAAATATTTGCTAAATATCCGTATTTCTCACTAATACCGGCATCTGTCGACATCCACCATGCACTGATGGTGAATGTTGAATAAAAATATTTTTGGTTCGTTTTTAAATTATACTTTATTATTAAAACATATTATGAAGTATTTCAAAAAAGAAAAAACTTAAGTAATTTTTGTTTTAAGCATATGTTAGAAACATAAAACATAAGCTTATAACAGCGTACATTAATTAACTTTTGAACTTAAGACGAACAATACATTCTAAATGAGAAAAAAAGTACCAATAACAAACTTAATTATGTGATTGTCATTATACAATCGCCACGGTAGCCTAGTGGTTATGGCGGCGGATTCATGACCGGCGATTTTCGTCATTCGAGTCCAGATACTCTATAGATCCGCAGTGTGAACTGGCCTGATTCACTTTAAATCTGTTGTGGCTCAAAGTCCTCTCGTTGCGCTGGTGTGGAAGTTAGGAGAGGGAGTGCCAGCTCAGGTGTCGTCCTCGTCACTTGACTGAGGTTCAAGTATAAAGTACATACCAATAGCTTCTGAATTGTGTTGCCTCAGTCTGACCGTTATGCAATTAACCATCCAGCCAACATAGTTATTGCAATCTTTTGTTAACTTTGAACTGTTATGACACTTTCAATTGCACAAGAGCACCTTGATTTTACAATTGCATTAAGTCGTGAAACACTCCTTTTGATAGCAGTGTGGGCTTCTGCCACTCCACCGTGAATATATTCCGGCACACTGACACCTTTCTCGAGGTCCCTCCTGTCTGATTTTTGTGCATTTCGTTGTTCTTTGCAACCGTTAAATGAACTCTTTTTCTTTTCAAGGTATTTCATAACGTTCTATATTATCAGACAATAAATGTTATTTGTTCAACGTTATATATTATGACAATATTTTTCTGGGGCTCATCCCCTCATACTTTCTTCATATACATTATTCGATTATTACTACACGTGACCTTTGCCAGTGTGATGGTAATTTGTAAATACCCTTTGAAATACTTTGTCTTTGGGGCAAAGAACTTGGAATGTGATTGACATCAACTTCATTTGAAAATTTTCTCCTTCAAAATCCTTTGCAGGAAACAAATGGAGGAGATGGAACAGAATTATCCTGGATACATTCATTCCCAGCCTAATTCTGTGAGTTTCGGACAAGTCTCCTCTAAACAGCACGTGACATAGCACTATCATACAATTGATTATTTCTATCGTAAAATAGACGGTCTCTTTTATTTGGAGTGCCATTTAGGCATTAGATTAGCTGACAGTATCTTTCCGAATTGACTTTGCGTTAGGTTTCAAAATCTTAATATAATGATCTTAGATAGATATCCTGCTTATACATACATGCTTTATTATGGTTAATCTAAGCTTAGAGTGGGAAGGCAGGTCACGTCCCTTCTCCAGTATGCTCTTTCCTTGATGCTTTTCGTAGGTAATTCATTAATCAATAATCAATTAATGTTGATTAATGAATAATTAACTTTAATCAATTCAACAAAATTAGTAGGTAATCGGCAGCTATCAACCAGTACAACATTTTTGTTATGAAGCAGAAATATTATGTTTATATGATTGAATAAAAAGTAAGTTTTCTTGCCAGTTTACTAGCCTCTTATCTGAATACCTATTGACCAATTCTGATACAACAACACAATGCCGGAATAAACGTTCCTATTTCAAAAGTAATTTTACGAGGTAAAGAGACTTAAATTACTAGGATTATAGGCTTCATCGATTAGTACAAAATACACCTTGGACATTGATAGAGACCACAAGGGAAATGCAGCAGGTTTGTTCCAGGATTTCCAAAACTCTGTATCACGAAACTTGAACGAAAGAAAATTATCTTTCGGACGAAAGTGGCCTATTTGTAACACAGTGGTATCGTAGTTGAACTGATCAAGAAGACCGTGGCTCAAACCCCGCGAGATTAATCCTTTTGTGATTATCTTTGTGGGGTAAACAATATACAGATAGTAAAATCGTGTCACAAAGACATAAATTCACTTGCAGCTTGCGTTTGTTGCTAAAATTGCGCATTATGAAATACGTATGAAACGTCCTCTCAGACAGCTGTAATAGAAATATCTCCTTAGGTTGTGGCAAAGCTCAATTCTTAAAATAGAATATCAGCCAGGATGATTCTATATTACAGTAAATGCGTGCCAGAGACGAGATGAGTAGAGCGCCTGTATCAGCCATCCAGGCATTGGACAACTCTGTCATGAATCAGTCCATCAAAATTCTTGGCAGATATGTGGAAGGCATGCCTTTCTTGAAATGGTATGTACAATGAGCGGAATATCCATCGTGGTGCTGGAAAATACTGCATGTTCTTCCAAAGTTCGACCCTTCTGTGCGGTTTCTTTTAATGTTTGATGCAGATTTACAATAACTAGATGACATTTCGTTTGATATTTTACCAAGGAATGTTAACAGAATGATATTTAGAACTTTTTCTAAGGAAAATAACTGATTTTGTTGAGAACTTGCCATCACTTCAACTCAGATACCAATATGATAGCACCCTCGTACAAGGTATCCAAAATGATGCAATACTTGGTGGAGACACTGGGAGAACAAATAATTGAGTAATAGTTTGATGAGAGTGGCCGTTTACCTGACCTGGTCCACTGAATCACTTTACGTAATGAGATATTTTAAACGTGATGCATGCGACTCCTCACTAACAATGCCGACTTTCGACGACACCTTAGGATAATTGTACAAATGAGTCTCCATTGGCAAACGTGTGCCTTGTGAGGTTCAAATAAGTGTCGGAGGACACATTACGTGACGGAAATTTGAGCATTGAAAATGTGATCACTATAATTTGTTGTATTTTCTCTTTGATCATTTCGCTAAGGCACAAGTATGGAAATCATGACAAACAAATGCGCATTTTAAGTGTTTTCTGTTCTTGTAATATCCATAAGGTCATTTCGTACTTGATCAGTAATGTTGTTCCATACCGACTCACTTCCCATTCTTGTACCATTTCGAATAAGAACACTAACTCACAGGATTCTCCACCAGGTAGCCTTAGCATGAGTGGTCTCACAGTAGTACTGCTTCTTTTACTATATCTATAGATGCCCTTATATGGGTATCTAGCTATATCTGGAGATCTAATTAAGGAATTTTAGTAGGGACCCGCGTAATTATAAAATTAGAATTTTGATAAGATCAATTAACAAATCTAGTCAATATTGGTAATTTTTCTTTTTCGCATGTATCGTTTAATAAAAATATATTTCGGTTCTTATTAAACCCTCCTCAGTTCTCTTAAACATTTTCCTCCTGTATTTAAATGTGGATTCTGTCCTTTCTCCAGTGCTGTACAGGTCTAAAGCAGGCCATTCTCAGTTCTTTGTGCCCAGGCCCCCTTTCGGGCTGATCATTCAGATGGGCCTCTGGAACATGTGCTGACAGGTCTCAAAGAGCTCCTTCTCCACCAACTTGTAGTATCCTCTCCTCATCCATTTAATGATGACGGAAACAAATAACTGTCTGCTCATCTCTTGATCCCCGCACGTGTTGCGCTGAGAAGATAAAGGTGGCTTTCTCCGATCATTTGATGAGGATGATATCTCTCTCTCCATTTTTCCATCCCTTCTCAGTGTTGCAGGCTTCGCTTGTAGTCTTCAACACAGTTTCAGACCGTTTATTTCGTGTTTCCCTTGTTTTGTTTTGTTGTTTGATAATGCATGATGTGAGTAAATCGTCTTTGTGACCTTAGATATAAAATACAATGCTAGTGTAAGTTATCATAAGACGTAGTCATGATGGTACTGTATCAAGTGTTGACCTTCTGTGGAAGCAATATTCGAACAATATAACAATTCTTTCCATAATGTCATTGTTAACAAAAGTATTTGTGCAGTTTGTGGTTAACTTTGTGATTATAAACAAAACGCTTTCATACTTTGTATTACAAATTACTGTAAAAGCAACGCTGTCTTGAGTGATTAAAGTTCTATAGTAAATTTGTTCCACGAAACTCATTTTTACGTATTCCATATACATTTTTGCCGTCTGATGAAACCATACAATCACCTAAGTCATAAAATGAATTTTGTCCACTTTCATTTAACGTAATTAATGTTTTTCAAATTCATAAGTAAATTATTCAAAATTAATATTAATTACCTTAAAGTAATCCCTTCTGAGCCCTGATTCTATGGCAGCAATTACTATCAAGAAAAGAAGATATCTTCTTCATCTATCATTTATTTCTGACAAGCATTTTAAGTACAAAAACGCTCCAATGTTTACAGCAAAAGACAAAGGCAGAAGATTCTGCCATAAAAATCAGTTTAATTAAATACAAAAACAAGTAAATAAAAATATAAACAAACGATAAATCAACAGAGTGTATAAAAATATTCTGTTCGGGTACTAAAATAAAACGGATAATGAAAAATTATATAAATTACATATATCTTAGTATATTTTAAAGGCAAACTAAATATAGTGTGCATAATTATAATACATTATTAATAACCCTTATTTGAATCTATTTTATGTATCTTTTATTTTGTACCCACACCAGTTTTGTTGACATTGTTTCAAAACAAAAACAATGTTAAATCCTTTTGGCATCAGGAGAACAAAAACAAAGATTTATGCAGTAAAATCAAATTATGAAATGAAATATTAGAATTGAAGCAGTGATAAAAGTTGTTGAACAAACAGCATTGTTGAATACTGAAATTAAAACAGATGAAGCAAATTATTAAATAAAATATATCTTAAGTTAAACACCATTATTGTAAAATGAAAATAAAACAGATCTTTGCTTTTTAATTTATTAGCAACGATAAATAAATATCAGAGTTCTTGCCAGATTCTCAAGCAATCAGATAAAGCTGGTATTATTTAAATTTCAGCCTGTAACTCGCAGCTTTAGAAAAACATAATAAACATCACTGGAGTAAAAATGATTAGTTACTATACTTAATTATCAGTTTTAATGTAATATAACTGTGTATCTCTAACATTCATCTTTTCTGTCATCTTAAATATTAGTATAATGTAAAATCTAAGTTTCCATATGAATTTTCAAGCATACAAAAGTAATTAAAATAAGCTCACAAAACAGTTTGTAGTCAATTACTTTTAAAGCGGTATTTATTTGTTTCTCTAAAGGAAATACTCTCTACTTGTTCACTGTCCCTCCACGCAGATGTCAATAACCATTCAACGGGTCGGTTAAGTAATGATTGGATTTGATAAGGTCTAGTTTCGAGGCTAGATGACTCCCAAGACCAAGGGAGGGAATAATTTGAGCTACTGAAGCTAAATTTGGTGGTCCTCTTACCTCACGAATCTGTTAGCAAATTAGGGAGATGACATGCACAATGGATGGCCATCTTGGACATGGTAATAAATGATATTTAAAAACTCTCTAGACCCATAATGTTATATTAGGGTACTGGAAACATTACTTTTATGATTTAAAAGGTATTCA
>BMAW01075047.1:0-10452 GCA_019974015.1 Nephila pilipes | reverse complement strand
ATTCACATGAATGTATAGAACCGAAATAGTATTTTAATTTGTAAACTCCTTTTTTCAAAAAGGGGTATTTTTTTTATCTTCGGCTAGATTCCAAATATTTTCATTAAATCCTCGTGATTTTAATACAATATCAGGCTGAATATTTAAAATCTCATCTTCAATTGAAGATGCTCCATCCTGATTAATTTTCCCCGTAGAATTTGCAACTCTAGAAATATTAATTTGAGGATTAAATTGACTTACAAAAACTGAAATCACTAGCTCAATAATTGAAACTTCCTGGAATCCATTTTCAAATTGCTCCAAAAGCTTCTGAAAAATACCAATAAATTAATTTGGGTCAAATGAATTTTCATCGAAGACTTTTTCATTCGTGGAAAAGGATCGAGAGACCTTTTTGAAAAATGTTCTTTCCAGAATTGTAATTTTGATTTAAAACTACAAATTACAGAAACCATTTTCATTATATCTTAATTTTTCCATTGAAGTTGAAGGCTTAAAATATTCAATTTTTTCTCAAATATCATTAAAAAATGCAGCCCACCAGAGAAGGTCATCTAATTGCTCGAAACATTCACCTATTGAAATGAAATATTTTTTATCACATCTAGTTATTCAAAAATTCGGTCGAGAACTTTACTCTACTTAACCATCTTATATCTGTGTGTAAAATAAAGTCAGATTTTGAAGAATTGCCATATTCTACAATTGATTTATAGATTGTGTGTGACAGAAGATTTGCTCGAATTTTGTCGATTATTTTTATAACTAAATTCATGACATGCTAAAAAGATAATAAATATTTTAGCACATAGGTCTTCTTTGTGAATAATATATTGATTATTCATGAAGATCGTGGAAGATTCGTCTCTTTTGCAATGAGATATGAATCTATTATTGCAGCCCATCATTTATGGAGCTCCATCAGTAATTATTTCTGATACCTTTTGTAAAGGCGTATTAATTTCTTTTGCATAATTTTTAAAGATATTGAAAATATCTTCTTCTCTTGTTCGTTCATGCATTAGTTGTAATTTTAGTAGTTCTTCTTTTACACTAAAATCATTAAACACCATCCTTATGCATAGTGCCGATAGCACTGTATCTGATAAATCTGTCAACGACTCGTCTAACTAAAGTGAAAACCATTCACATTTTTGCATATCATCGTTCATCTGATTTTGTAAAAAAGTTGATAGTACCTGTATTCTCTTAGTAGTTGTATTGTTAGATAACTGCACATATTGTATTGCTGTAATAATTTCTTGCTTATTGCAAAATCCTTCAAACAACGCATCAGATCCCGTTAGAATTGCTTTCTTGATTAATTCGCAGTCTAAGAATGGTTTTTTTACTTTTTGCCAACAAATGAGAATTTTTGAAGGAAGCAATTGTGGTATTTTTATTTTTATTTGCCTGATTAATAAAAATCGCTTGCTGGGCAGATAACCTTAATTTAAGTTGATTAGTTATCCTTTTTGTCAACTCTGTTTTAGGCGGATAATCAACGTCGAAAGTATTGTGATTAGTCATGAAATGGCGTTCGAAGTTATGTTTCTTCAAAACTGGTACAGTACTATTGCAAATCAAACACACTTGTCCTTTGTCTGTATAAATCCATACTCATCATCCCAATCGCTGTTGAAAAGATACATTCGTTGCCTTTTGTTCAAAGAACTTATTTTAGGGTCAGAAACTGAAAATAAAAATTAAATAGTTTTAAAAGTTAAATCGCTGAGATAATTCTTAATATGCAACAGATTCAATGCGAGGGTCTTCAACGATAATAACAACTGATAAGACAAAACAGTGTTACCAGTATTAGTGGTGATAAAACAGTATTGCCAGTATAATACTTTTACGGCTTATATTTTATTTTTAAAAGTATGAGGAATCTCGCAGTCCTGGTGGGCCGCGGGATGACCACAGATGATACTAATATAATATATAGCGGACTGTCGGGGGAGCATAAAGATAGTTTCGCGGGCACATTGGTGCCCCCGGGCATGAAGTTAAAAACCCCTGCTTTTCATCGTCAGTATTTTCATTGAATAGCCATCCCTTGTATGTATGAATTACCAGTTCTTAATTGAAAAACTTCAGAATTTTGTACAAAACGCAATATTATTCAATATACAGGTTCTTCATGTACCAGTTGTAAGGATTTTAATACGATTTTGGCAAACTTTTAATAATTTAGTGTTACATTGATGTATAACTTTAAAAACAGTGATATTTAGAAGCATAAATTTTGATTCTGTAATAAAATATTTACAGGAAAGTTACTTAAGAGTTGTTTCGTAAAAGTGTTTTGAAGATTCAAATGCAAAACATTTTTCATTATCAGTCTGTTTGATTAGTTTATATCACATCTTATATGGTAAATACTTAATAGGAATCTTATGGTATATTTTATGTGTGAATTTAACATTATTAAAAACTTGTAATTGTATTGCTATATTTTCAATGCTGGTAGCTTCTAGTTAAATGTTATTCTGCTAAATCATTTTTGCGTTTTGTGTTTTCATAGTTTGTTCTAAAATTATATTCAAAGACTCTGATGAGAGATTTCAATGTAACAATGTACCTTAAAAATGAAGTGCAAAAAAGTCTGACAGCATTGATGACATTTAAATTGCTGTCTAAAAAAATATTGAGTACCGGAAATATGTTTAAATATTTTGGCATTTAATTAAGTAAGATATTACATTTTTTTGTCTTTTAATAGTTTAGTTTAACAGTGTCGTTTAATAGTTTAGTTTAGTTAATAGTGTATTTTAATTGTTTTAAGGAAACTTTCATCTTGCACTTTACAAATTTTACATTTATTATAAAACAGTTTCCTTTCGCAGTTCTTTAGCATCAGGTTGGAAATCACTCCACTCTTTGTCACTCCATCTAAAGGTTTTTTGTTATTCAAACAATTTCCACTTCCATGAAGGACAGAGAAAAATTGGGTCTGTTAATTAGAAAGTAGATATTTTATGATAATACATTTAGCGTTTTTTGGGATGCTTAAGCAATTGTAAATATTTATCTTTGCAGTTAATTCATTTCACGTAGATGGTTGGTTACCAAAAATTACCACGCATAGAGCTGAAATTTTTTAAAAAAGTAATAGCTGATTTATTTAAATAACCCCACTTTACAGTAGAGTGCCTTAATCAGTAATCTATACATGCATACTTTGAAGATCTATAGTTGGGATTACAAAAAAAAAAAACTTTATTAATAATATTTATTTAGATAACAATTTATAAGATTGTGTTCATTCTTTTAAAAGTCTCTTAAATAAATTACTTTAACATTAATTTTATCGTTTATACATCATTTTTCGGCTTAAGAGTAGATTGATGTTTTTATTCATGATAAAAATAAGTCCTAATAGTAGTGTAGATGTCTTTAAGAGGAATTTCTGTTTGACGTTTCTTTATATTATATACTAACTCTCATTAAATGAATTAAAAAAAATACGCATACTACATCATATTTTTTAAATTAATTATATTACGCTACAAATAACTGGTTTCCTTCATAATTTTATGTTATACATATTTATGAATTCTACTTACATAAAAATAAAAGAGACGACATGAGAGGCGAAATCCTTTTCAGTTATTTCAATGATTCTTTATTAACGTCACCCTTTAATCAACACGAGAGCTGTTGGCGATAGACACCGGAACTTTAAGCCTCGGTCAAGTGACGAGGTGGGCAATTCAGTTTGTTCTTCTGTTTCCAAACGTTTACACTACGTCAATGCAAATATTTGGAGCTTCAACAGTTTTAACGTGCATCAGCCCCGCTTCACTACGAGTCTTGAGTAGCATCAAGACTCGAACCCACGATTCGACTGAAACAACGATGGCAGTGATTTCGCAGAAATGACCAATTGTCTACTCTGTGCCGAAATCATTCTGAGACGGGGTCCATGAAAAAAAGTTATTATGAGAAGAATTCCATGAAAAAATTATTCTGATTAGGGTTTCAATAAGAAATTTTCAGTGAAAAAAGATCTATAAGAAAAGTCATAACAATATGAAATACTCCTTGAACAGGACAAATGGCACGAAATTGGATAGAGTTGATAACCCAGTTGGGCTTTGTAAGCCATTCCGATAATAGTTTTTGAATTTGTTCTCCATGAGAAAAAAAAGACACTTTGAGAAGAATTCCATGAGAAAGTATTTATAAAAAGGATTTCATTAAAGTGCGAGAAAGCGTCTCTAAGAAGGAGTATGTAGTTATTGTCAAATATATAAGCGAAAAAAAAAGTTGATTTCTCCTACCAAAGTTATATATAATTACAAGAATCTCATAATTCTGAACCATGGTCAGACAGTAATGGCATCTAAACAAATACCACATTGCACTTCCTACTATCAATTAATAATTTTGATGCCACTTGAATTTATCTTTCAATAAAATCAGGATTCGAGAAATTCATGATACAATCCAAAGCATATATTCCTTCTTTATACAATAAATTACCAAGGTCCTGAATTGATCAAAGGAAATATGATCTCCAAAAAAAAAGAAGTCAATATCAAAGAGTTTCTAATAATACACACACACTGTTTAATATTCATGTGATCTTAATTAAATAATCTCTTCCAAACTAATCAAAATTGATCGAACAGTAGCTAAAATTAATTTTACATCTCTAACGTGCTGTTAATGCAATAGTATAAAAAAAACATAAGAAATTAACAAAGCATTGCCTTGAACTCCATCCTTTATTGGCAGGAGAGCAGAAAATATATTCAAAAAATTATATATTTCTAAAAAGTTCGTTAAATTTCATGTATTTCAGAAGAAATAAATTTTTCTCTTTAAATTTGTAAATTACATTAAAAAAGATTAGAAAACGGTTATTGTGTTTCTTTAATTAGATGAAATAACTGCTATAATTAATAATTTTGAAGTATGGTAGTTAAAATTAATCACAATACCATTTTACTCCAAGTTTTTTAATGAAAAAGATGAATAGATTTAAAAACAGTAAAGGGGTAAATCGATTATATAGTTAAATATAAGGAATTTATGCTAATCGAAAAATGAAAAGGTTTTGAATGGAGTATATGTATATCATAATATAAAAAGTATTTGTGAATTCCTTTACATGGATTTAAATCCTATTCTATGTGATGAAATAGTAAACAACTTCACATATCCCACATCAAAAATCGCACAACAAAAGGAAAACAAATTCAATTACCTCTTCACGGGAAAGAAAACCACTAATTCTTTTTGGCGTCCGAAGTTGGATAGATTGTGACAAACGTAGTTATCAGCGATCTATTCTTCAACGTTTGTGTTTCCCAACTGCATACAGGTAATGTTAACGAAATGGTACAATGTAACATGGAGAGCAAGTGACTCGTATAAGGGGGCAATTAAATTAAGTCCTTAATTACTTCTGAACATAGTTTCTCATCAAATTATCTGAGCTTTCTGTTGCAAAATGTGGTGTTCCACATTAAGAAATCAAGGGCTATATTGATTCGGGATAAATAATTTTCACATATATTTATTGATTTAGTTTCAAACATGCAGAAGACTTGAGTAAAACAAGTAATTTTTAATGAATATTAATCCTCTTCGTCAAAGGAAGCTTTACTTTTAAAAATGTCTTCTTTCAATAGCATAACTATTTTCGTGTACGTACAACTTTACACACAACAAAAATTATAATCCAGCAGACCGAAAGAAAATATTTCATGAACATTCCATGCTAAAAAGCAATAATTGTGAAAGTGCACCATGTGTAATACAATAACGATGAAAATTTTATTTGTTTTATAAAATTAATTAATTAATTATATATATATATTCTTTTAACAAGAAAAAGTTTTGTTAATTCTTTATTAATTAACTAAATATAAATTTTAATAATTGGATAGAGAATTATACCATAAATTATAACATTATTGAACGATTTTGACCTCTAGAGAGAAAATCATTTTTATATATAATTAATGAACAATAGCACAAAAAAAACGCTAATGTGATCTAAGTAATTAAATTATGTTTCATAAGGATAATGTTGTTTCTTTAACTCTTTTTCGTAAGATTTTAGAGAAGAATATTTTAATGTTTATTATTCAAGAAAAAAAAACAAATAGTGAAAACAAATTCAAGTTACTTTAATAATGCTTTACTCTAGAGTGAAATTACATCATACTAACTAAAATTAATTAGCAGTTTTTCTTAAAGGAGATAATTAAGAAAACTCGTATTGTGCGGAAAAAAATATTTTAAGAAATTCGCTTCGACACATTGTATTTTTGTGGCAGCAATTCAGCCGGGTCATTAAACACGCTTTTTGAATATTATGCTGTAGAACAAAATTAAGAGGAATTATACACAATTTTTCCTGAAAATAAACGAAAACACATAAGAATAAGAGTTGTTAATCAAAAACTTTAGAAACCACTGATGACTTTATCAAAAAAGAATTAATAAATATGCATTAATTCCTAAACACATATATTCATTATGGTTTCCGGAAATAGTACAATATTCAAAAATAAATATTCAATTCATTAAGAAAATGTTTAGAAAATAGCTCATTCTCATGCAAGGGCTTGAAAATCGAACTAAATATTTATTCATGCACAGAATTTAAATTTAAGTGGATGGAAGACATTCAAATTGACAAATATTGGACATATTATGGAAAAAACGTTTTTTGTGTATAAAATATTTTAAAATTAAGAAGTCCTCGTAAATGTGAACAGTCATTTTTTTTAAGTTTTAGATTAAATATTTTTACGTTTTAATCAACACGCATTTTAACTATAACTTTTTATCTTGTGTTAGTTTATTTCTATATCGTGTTTCCAAAAACTGAAATACTGCATTTTTTTTTCAATCGTCCAACTATTACTAAAGTGTACTTCGTGGAATTAATAATTGTCCCTGCGGGTATTTCTTACAGAACAGGAATATCGCATAAAGCTTTAAAGTATCTGAGAGTTTCTGTGCATTTTTTAATAACTGATACTATAAGCAAATGCTGTCAAAATCCTAAAGTTAAGCCATCAAAAATAATGTGTTTGTGTGCATCTAAAGTATAGATGATATGGAATCAAAATCATTTTCAAAATTATTCTGATAATATGTCATGGGATGAAAACTGTGTTAGCTTTGAAGATTCACATCTTCGTGAAAAAAGAAAGGTTCATTAAATATTTGTATCAAAAATTAGAGATATTTCTTTCTATAGCTGCTTCAAATAGTTGTGCCAGAGAAATAAATTCATATGTTATAATTAATAACGATGTATGGCGTTTCCTTTTACGTAATATAAAATATGATAAATGTAATATGTGCTCTATGAATGTTGTATCAAATGGTGTTTTTAGCTTTTCATCAAAAATGCAATTAAAATGAAAAACTGCAGAAAAATATTTAGTTCTATATTTTCAAGTCAGCGAGATGATAAAAGCAAATGCTTCAAGGGAATAAAAAGTTAGTAGCTGTTTTTTTTAATTGTGAAATGGCACGCAGCGTTAGAAGTTTCCTTCATAGCTGTTGGCATTTATTAAGTGGATAAGAAAACATTTTCAAGATGTCTACATAAATTGTATGAAGAGACAAAATTTAAAAATGAAATTTTTGAAATTTCTCGTAAAATTGTCCGAAAGCATTATAAAGAAATACTGAATAATGCTAATAGTATTAATGATATCACAGTCTCGTACGGTGAGACTTGACAAAAACTTAGGAGTTCTGTGATATCCGTAATTCGAATTGTTGCTGATCATTGACTATCACATGCTCTCCAAATAATTTTCTAAAAGAACTATCGCATAAAGATGTCTTGGGAAAAGTATTGCTGACTTCTCTTTGTGGCTTAAAACTCTCCTGACAGAATTCAACGAAAACTATATGGAATATTCAAACGCCTAGGAGATAAAAGCTAAGGAGATTTTATGTAAGAAGTCAGTTAAAATTTATGGTATGTAGTACTTGAACATCCTGTGAGATAATGATGCTAAGATGTACCAGCAGTTACTGACATTTTATGTATTGGTAACAATATAACAATTGCAAAAGAGGAATGTGACAAAGAGGCTTGATACGGAACTTCGCAACAAAGTTTCAGAGTGGCGGAGTAAAAGTGTTACAATTGTTGGACGGAAATAGAACAATTTAAAAAAAAAGCACCAGCTTCACAATCAGGATGACAGAAAAACAGTAAAAGACAATTCCCTAAATGTGAAGGGGTAATTAAAGGCGCAAGAATATATCACGCTTAAGTAGTTGCAAATGATCCAGGACAATTTAATATTTAAAATATAGATATTTAATTGTCATTTAAATTAGTATTGCGCATGAGAATATCACTCGTTCAAAGAGAATAATAATGAAGTTAACTCAAATATTTACAAAATTAATAGTGATAACTGAAAGGGATGCAGCTTTTATCATACAGTTATCGAGAAATATTATGATGAAGAACAATTGGTGAGTAACTTTATTGACATTAATCCAAACAAGATTCTTGTATTCAAAAAACACCACAAAGACTGTGAGTATTATGAGAGAGAATTCTGAATCTACTGGTGAAGGAATTCTTTTATTGATTCATAATGAGAACTCGGTTTGTTCTTGGCTGTCTATGGTGGGAGGGAATTCCGAATATGTCTAGGAGTTCAGGAGGACAATAGACGGAACGACAGGAGAGCATTTCGGATAGGTGAGAGAACTCGTTTCTACTTCTGATGAGTTCTGATAGCTGCACGAGTATAAATACTAATACCTCAGGTGCGCAAACAGAGCACTTGCAGTTTTCATATAGAAATTAATTGTGCTAAAAGTACCAGCTAATGGTAAGGTGAGAAGGTCTGAGTGGATCTATGGCATAGTGAAAAGGTGTCAAGAACTTTAAGAAGAGCCGTTACAGATGAAAATGTTCTCCTAATCATCTACAGACAAATCACCTAAACATAGTAAATATCCAACAGATTCAACATTACTGTGTTTTTATCGAGGGGCATTGTTTAAAACTCAAAAGCCAAGTCCCATTCATCACTGAAAATGAAGTAGTCTGAATATGTTCTGGAAACTATACTTCCAGTTTATGAAATGCTGGAGAACAACAAGTTTCCTAGAAAGATGCATCGCTGCAAAAACTCAGAATAATAACGAGATTATTCATAGTCTTTAGAGAAACCTGTAAAAACGAAAGCTTTTCTTCTAAAAGGAGACTGCAAATGTTTGCAATTTCTGTCATAGGCGATTTTAATTTTTGCTGTTTTAGTAGTCTGATTACAGAACAGAATGAGTTATATTCAATGTATTCTAAATAATTTTTATACGAAGTTATTCTAAGATTTGGCTAACTAAGAGATGCCTGCTAGCAGATGATGTAATCACAAAGAATGATGTAATATTAGGAGAGGAGGGCATGATAATTTTTGTATGTGTTTTGGATGTTATAGTATGTTTTGTGTCACTTAATGTGTGGCATGTTCGGAAAATGTATTTCTTGATTCAAAATAAATAAATTTATTCAACCGATACAAAGTAACTAATTATTCCGCAAATGCTAAAGAACACATGAAGACAATATATGGGTATTTCCTCAAAACGCAATAGATGACGCTTAGTTTAGACTTCGAAAGATTTCTAATGAATGAAAAAAGAAATGGAATTACTCAAATACTACCTTCGTCAATTAGAGTTGCCAAAAAATAATAAAAAAAAAGGTGAAATATATTGTTCTGGTAAATGTTAGTTCTTTTTTATTATGAATTGATAGTTGTTCGTGCTAATTTTGAATACTTTTTTCTGAAAATTCTACAGTGTCAAATTGTTTGATACCCATTAAAAAGAGGTTTATCTCCTAAAAATATGCTCATAAGGGAAAAATGCTGAATATATATGTTTGGTTTTAAGTAAAATGAGCAATTAATGGTATCAGATGGACTAGTATTAAAGGTTAGCGTAAAAAGTTTAAAAATATCTTTTGCTCAAAACTTATTTTTTCAAAATTACTGTTCCATGCATCTTAGTTTTTAAGCAAACTGCATGAAATTTCTCATTCAGAATCTTCATAGGTGCTAAAATAACTCTTGGTATCCATTATATGTTTCGACTTTACTGAGGTAGTTAAAAGTCAGATTTAATTTAACAAATCTGAAATATAAAAAAAATTACTTACGCTTGAACAAAAAATTTCTTAAAAATTAACACTTGAAAAAAATTGCAAAACAATAAAACAGTTTATTGTGAAATATGCTTATAAATAGTAATAAATAAAGTGAAAGAATAGAAAATTGAGAATAATGTAGCACTTAAAAAAGTTTGAATTATCCATTTTTTTTTTTTCAATTCTTAATAAAAATCTAATTTGTTAATAATATTTTTTAAAATATCTGATCTATTTATATCTCAGTATATATGCTCACAAAATTTCACAATTTTAAGTCAATAATTAGGCAA
>BMAW01075036.1:144649-168277 GCA_019974015.1 Nephila pilipes | reverse complement strand
CATTTCAAGACAAATGGTGCTCCCAATGCAAGGTGGTTTTACAATTAGAATTGACATCCTTTTAATATTGCGCAAATCAGTCTGATTTGTATTAAGATGTTTGTTTTGATTTATCATTTTATGCTAAATGAAAAGCAGATTGATGAGACCTACATTGCCGTCGATGAGACCTACATTCATCATTATTTACCAAACACTAATTTCTGTTTACATTCTGATTTGCTTGAAACACAAATAAAATGCAGTGAAAGTTTTGAAGAAAATATGTCTCTTGTGTATTTAATACATGTGGAAATCTTAAAATAAATTTTGAAATTTAACGGTGTTATATATGTAAACAACTGTACAGGAATAAAAATTTAGTACTTGTAATAAAATAAATAAAGTTAAAATAAACCTAATTTGGAAATTAATTTTCACTTTTTGCCAATATTAGAAAAGTTGTTTTACCTTCTTTTGAAAATTATCTTGTAGTTTTCAAAATATAGTTTTATATAATTTTGAGGTGTTTTTTTTTAAATTGGCATTGATGCTATGAAAAATAACTGAATTTGTATGCCTAGTATGTTTTTTTTACCAAATTTAGAATTTTTCTTAGTTTTGCGGTGACAGAACATATTGCCTTGCATATCGTTATTTCTGGCAACCCTTAACCCGTTAACGCCCAACTTAATTTAAAATTGAAATTTTGTTAAAAACTTTTAAAATTATGTTCTAAACACTTAAATCTATATATATATAAGCGAAATACCACTGACTGACTCATCACGATATCTCTAAGACTATACAACCGATTGACTTGAAATTTGGTACAGTTACTCATTTTGCAATGTAGACGCTCACTAAGAACGGATTTTATGGAATTCTTAACCAAAATGTAGTTATCATCGGTTAATCTTTTCTTACCCATCGGTTATGTCATTTTGGCGACTTTATCGCCAAAAATTACATGACCAACGCCAAACGGAATATATATTTTTAAATGTATACTGTGTATCGCTACCAATTAAGTTTACTTGCAAGATTTGCGCGTGCGAAATGGAAAAATACCAAATAATTTAATATTGAAGCGCTGATGGATGATTGGCAAGATTTTGGAGAAGAGGCTCTTTTTTGCGAAATATCACCAAATATCCTCCACCGCCAAGTCGAAGCATTTCAATGACCTTGCATTGTGAATTTTAAAAAGCTATACTATGGTAACCTCAGCTGATTTCGGTTTTGCTGAGAAAACGATAATTTTTATTGTTGTGGAACCTAGACGTAAGTTTTAAATTTATGAGAAAAGTATTTTATTATTAATAATGATTGATAAACTACATTTGTAAATCTAAACGCAATCTAACCAAGTTATTGAAGTTGGCTTTTAACAAATGAATAATAACGGTATGTTATTCATGTCATTAATAAAAAAAAATAAGTAGCTATCAAAATATATATTTTGATGTATGCATTAATTGTAACCTAATGTAAATATCATGCAAAAGTTTTGTTTCTGTATTTTGGTAATTTTTAGTTTTTGTTTTCTAGGAAATAAACATTTTTCATTTTTTAAAATGGCTGGATATTTTATTGTTTTCAGAATACAGAATTATTTTTAATGCTATGATTTTTAAGAGCTATTCTGTCTATTCAATTGCAGTTCCAGATATGCTGCTACCGTAAGAGTTATCCTTTTGCAAAAAGGATCACGTAATACGGGTGACTTTTTGCTAAAATTTTTTATTATACTTCATTTTTTTGTTAGTATTTTTTGTTGAATTTTAAAATAATTTGATTTAAAAAAGTTAATTTCGGTTATATTTTTTAACTTGAAAAGTATTTCATTGTAGGTTAATAAAAATTGATTTTTCATATTTACTTTTCAGTTATAGTTCTTAATAATGGATGTTGAATATATTTGGATCGATGGAATACCTACTCCTTTCAAAGTTTTTAAAATTCTTGGCGACGGAGCATGTTTATTTTCGTCTCTGTCTTTGCTGGTGTTCGGTGACATATCGATGGCGTATAAAATGAGAAATATTATTGTTTCTCACGTGTTTGACAACTGGGATCGGTTTAAATGCTACACTCAAATGCTATCTGGCGCCCCTTATAATACTAACGATTTATATTTTACCGAAATGTGTAAACCAAACACGTATGGATCTATTTGCTAAATTATGGCGGCGGCAGAGCTATTTCCCTATCAGTTCGAAGTTTATCAAGGTGGCTGCCATTTAGCTTCTGTTGGGGAAACAATTCAGGGGGAAAAAATATTACGTTTTACGGGAAACTGTAATAGTTGTCATTTTGATGTTTTATTTAAATAGTTGGATTAAGAAATAGAAGTAAAGTTAATCCTGGTTATGATAATGTGAAACAAAATGAAGAAAATGTGTCATCTTTAGTGTTTCAGCCTCAAGAAAATGTGTCTGTGTTAGTTTCAAAGACTCAATCAATATCTAACATTGATTTTTCAAGTTCAAGTGAATCAATTATTAATGATGTAATATCTCTTCAACTAAATAAAGGTAAAAGAAATGAAGAAAAAGATTCACAAATTCAATTAGATATAAACAAGTAAGACCAGCTGCTACAAAATATATTCAAAGTCATCCTGAAGAACATAGAGAAGCTGCTTCAAAATATACTAAAAGCCATCCTGAAGTACATAGAGCGTAAGAAAATACTTTTCTAATACCCCCCCACGTGAATCAGGCAGTTGTAGTTAAATACAATGATAAAAGATCAAAAGTTAATTTAGCGCCATGGACTTCCAAAAATTTGTCTGGTTTTAAATATGAAATATATATTGACTATTCAAATGATAAAATTGTCAGTATCGGAAAACGTTTGCCCTGTTCGAGGTGCCGTGCTTTAAAAGGATAGAAGAACCTCCAGGAATGTGCTGGAGTGGTGGTCAAGTCCTGCTTCCTGTTATTAGATCCTTCCCTGAACCTTTGAATAGTCTTCTTAGACATAAGGATCAGCTTTCAGAACATTTTCTTTCTACAATTCGTAAGTATAATGGATGTTTTCAGATGACGTCATTCAGAGCAAAATAATTTATGCCAACATTTAAAGGTCAGGGGCAGGTATACCACAGGATAGGTAGCATTTTGGCCGAGTCTCTTCAACAACCTTCTTTTCTTCAGTTATACTTTCTCGGTGACGACAAAAGCAAACGAAACATTCGTTATAGAATTTTCCCAGGTGCTAAGCCAAAATTAATCAGCCAATTACAAAAGGCGCTACATGAACGTAGCAGTTATATTCACGATTTCAAAGCTGCTGTTGATTCAGTTCCTAAAGACCAAAAGGAGTTAAAGGTTATAATTAATGCCGATAAAAAACCATCTAGAGAACACAAAGGTCGTTTCAATGCTTCAATTTTCTTGATATTTTATGTATAGGTTCCAAAATATAATATTATCGTCTGCCCAGCGAAGCGGGCGGGTATCAGCTAGTTAAATATAATATGCAATTAAACTCCACACCAATTATTTAGGATCCGAGATAATTACTGTCCTATAAAAAGGACGCTGGGCGGATATGGAAGTTTTTGAACACTTAGTACTTCTCCTTTGTTTTTTAATTACTTGATTATGTTTCTGTTTCCAAACAATTGAACTTTAATATTTAATGCAAAATAAAGTGAAACACAAATAAATTTGACATTTTTTATTAAGTTTAAACATATTCACACTATGTATGGTAATTTGGAAAACATTTTGTACATAGAGTTACATTACATTTCATGCAAAATGTAAGAGGTTCTCCCGAACAATTTTGAATTTGCATCGTCTTTGTTTTTCTCTTTTACTAATTATATGGCCAACTCCATCATGTCTAACAGTGTCTATTTCCTTCATTCGAGATGAAATTGTATAACTTGGTATACTGATTTGTATTTGTAATGTGTTGCCTTTTTTTAGATAGGCTATTGCAATATGTCTCCTTATTTCTTTGATACTCTTTTTCTCTGCATTTACCATGTTGTAAATAACGCAGGTATTTGCAACAGCCATGTCTACAATTCGGGTAATAATTGGCCAATACCATTTTTTTCCACGGATTCTTATGGTATGTTTCTCAACAAGCCAATCATGAGATTCTATACCACCCATGTTTTTGTTATAATTGTTTACGAGACATGGCTGTTCAATTTTATTTTTTTCAGCTTTTCCCTTTTCACGCCTTGAAACAGATGTTAGTGGCTCAATTATGTCAAAATTTGTTGCAAGTGTAATGCATTTGTTATCATTCCATTTTACAGCAGTAATTTTATTTTTCACATCAAAGTAGAAATCATGTGAACCACGGCAAGTCTTTTTGAAAGTAGAATCAATTTCAAGTTGACAATGATGTATTCTGTCACTTCTTATTGTTCCTGTTGCTCTAAATCCACTCTTTCTTAGGTCAACTTACAAATTATAGGACAAATTACGTCTCTTATAGATAGGTCAAGAGTTTCAGAGTCATCAAAACCTTCTTCATCTGTAAATTCATCTACTTCAGGTGGCAAAACAATCGTTTAAGACTCTAATTCCTCCAAAAACAGATATTATACAGCTTCCTCAGCAGTTTTAAAAACATTTTTCCGCGACATATTGAGCACCTATGAAATAAACTAAATATCAGAAAATTTAACGAATCTGCCCAGCGTCCTATTTTTAGGACAGTAGTTTAAATTTGTAATTAAAACTAATAAAAGTAAAAATAATTCTAAAATGTTATAAGATACCTGTTAATAGAATATCTGAAATATAAATTCTGAAAAAATATTTAAAATTACCTTTAAAACCTTTTCGTACGTTTACAATGAAATTCAGCAAGAAAAAATCATGAAAATGGCGAAGTTTAGGTGTCTGCAGCTTGCTGAAAAATGCTTCCATCCGGTTCAAATCGGTTTAAGTAAGTAGGGTGAAACCATTACTCTTCAAGGGGTAGAAAACGAATCGGCAAAACGTTGAATATCTTTATTTATAATGGTGAAAATGAACTGTCCTATAAATATGACGCTGGGCGGAAACGGGTTAATTGTATATTTTTAATTATATCGCTCTAAAGTAATTGCAGAGCCAAACTAGCATATACTTAGACGAATATCTTCTTTTGATATTGATAAATACTGTTTCCTTTTTTTCGGAATTAAAAGTTTGTTATTATGTGTCGTAAATGTATCTAAAATTCATAAGCATATGAGCACATATATATACAATAATGTTAATAAGAACATAATTACATAAAATTCATTCATGAATAAACATGTTTGTGTCATCATTGGTAGACCTTTCAATTAATACGCATCGTCAAAATTAATATTTTCAGCGTGAGAAATAAGCAACTAACCATAATAATAAAGAAAACCGCAGAATAAATATACATTATACTATTTATCATATTGTATAATATGTAGAGTTAAGGATTTGAAAGTCCAAAGAAATAATAATTGCTTTTCCTCCGTATACATTTTTCATTTTATTGTTGCCATACCGTAATTAATTCTGAAACGTTGTTTGTAATACTTTTCTTTAGTTCGAAGCTATTTTTTTCATAATTTATTTTTGTGAAATAAGATAGTAGTGATAGTGGCTTAGGTTATTGTAAGCACACACACACAACACACACAGAAATTTAAGCGAATTGAAAATTTCTTTAAATTGTATTTCTATACAAGGTGGCTGAAGAAGAACCTGCGTTTGGAAACAGAATTTATTGCAAAGGCAAATTAGTGTAACCATTGTGAGCTGCCAGTTCTTAAATGGTGCCAAAACAAATTTGATAAGTTTAATAGGTCAGTTTTAATTTGATATCAATTATTGCTGAAGGGAAATCAGAATTGGTAATTCGTCGAATTGTTGATATTGATGATACTTGTATTTTTTATTATGCATCAAAAAACAAAGAATAATCAAAATAATAGGTAAATAATGCTTTTAAAGTAGGAAATAATTACTTACACGGAATTCAAATAATTAAAATAACGCTTTCAGATTATCTGCTTCAAAAAAAGTAAATAAGATTTAACCGCTCGGAAAAGATACGTCGACAACTTTTGATCTTGATGCAGAAATCTCTTCTCCGAATTTAAATAATATTTAAAACTAATAATTTTGAAATTTACACATTATGCTTAGTTAAGCAACTAAGGCGAATGGAGTGATCGTACGGTGGAGGAAAAGGCTATACGATCGTAGATGGAAATTACAAACAGAATTACAACTCAAATGAAAGACTCTCATTTCGTGCATCTATTAATTTACTCAAACAACAAGCTTTAGTTAACAATTACATACCTGGAGGTTGATGACAGTGGTTTCACAATTGTTGAAATTATTCGTGTACAGGGATGTGTGACTTTTGTGTGTGACTTGCCAGTGTGACATACCTGTGTGACTGTGTATTGTGGGCAAATGTCGTGAGTGAATTCAGTGTCAGACTCTTTGCGCACTTCTTATTTAACTGTTCCACCAGGTAGGATGGAGAGCAACCACAAAAATGAGAAAGTACCTTATCCTCTTAAAATTGCGATTCCCACTTCTAAAGGATATAATATTCAATGATTATCTGCAATTTTTCATGTGCAAAATTAAAGTGACCAAAAGGGACCACTCTAAATAAAAACCATTTGTTTCGTGGTTGTGAGAACAACAACGTATTTGTATGTAAAAAGTCTTACACTTGTGGATTTCTTATATATTCAGCTTTTATTTAGCCCGATCAAGACCAGCGGAAGTAGAAAGAACTGCTTTCCCTGGCCTGCGCGCTCTGAAAGTGTATTCACGCACGGGATCGGACGATTTTCCTCGTTAAGCCTCATTTCATATAAAAATTCCTATAAAATAATCCTTGCGATTAAATACGCTGAAACTTATAGAATATTCTCATTGATAGTACCTAAATATACGGTAAAGAAATGTTTGCGATTCTTAAAAAAAAATAAATGTGAATTTTATAGAAAATATATTTATTTTGATAAAAAAAAATATTATACAGCTACGAACAACATTATGAATGATAAAAAATAATTAATGTAAGAGTATATATATATATATATATATATATATAATAGAAAACTGAATACAAAGAAATATAAAATAAACGAAATAAATTACTGGCTATATTACTTAAGACTTTTGCAGCTATAATACATTTCGAAACATTTCAAAATTCCCCTGATACAACAGAAAAAAAAGGGAATTAAAGATCAACACTCTGTGGAATGATATTTGAAAAATGACGGACTTCAACCGCCATCTAGTGACCGTTAAAAATTCGAATAAAGCGTTCCAATTTGAAATCACACCAGTATGATTATTCCCTGATGCACGTAAACACCCGTCAAAAATACGATATTGTGAAGGGAGAATCGCGAGATCACGTATGCGTTAACACAGTCCTGAACGGGTTAGAGATAGGAAAAAATGTGTAGAATATATTTTTAAATGTTATGCAACACAAAATTTACTAAGGCTTGAAACAATTAACTAAGACACTTATGTAATTACCAATGAATTAAGTGCAAAGCTATTTATTAAACATGAGAACATTAAGTCAGCTATTTGCTTAAACATGAGTTCAAAAGTAGTATTAACGCCTCCCCCATTCATAAATTGTAAATTATTATTTTACATTTAAAAACTGTTTTTGTCTTTTAGTACATTTTTATATAAGCGTCTGATTAATTTTTTATTTATTTATATTTTTGACCTAAAATCATATACGTAAAGTATATGTGTGTTTTAAACTTCAACAATTGGAAGTTATAATGTACGATATCCCACAGACCCAGCCCTCTACCTCCCTCTAACTCCATCACTACAAGAGTCATACATTAGTATTGTATTTTCATCGGAGTTTTTCATATATTCAAACATTCAGGTAAATCCGATGATAGGATGTAGGGTGGAATTCGAGTATAAAATTTGGACTGGATGGACGTATCTACATTCGAGTACATACAATTGATTGATTGTTTATTAACATCATACTATGAAGTAACACAAGGTCTATTGGTAATGGACTTCGGAAATTTAAAGCTCGGTCAACTGACAACGACGACACCTGAGCTGGAACCTCTACTCTAAACTTCCACATCATGTCATGGTAAAACTTGAGATCTCGATAAATTTTACGTCAAAGCCCTGCTACATGGCCACGAATCAACGACATAATGCCCATCGTGAGCCCAAGACAATGACCACAAGGCTACAATAGCTGCTATAGGTCTCACTCTATTCTCAACCCGGGTACTATTTTAGCAACCTTGATATTAAAGAATGCCTGGCAATTTTTTTTAAAATGGCTATTTTTATTATCTTTCAATTAAATTCAAACAAAATAGTAGGAAATATATTGTGTGTGTGTGAAAAGTTTTTATTTTTCCCTCTCAGTTTGGTACATTATCAAAAAATATAGCACTAATTATTCTCTTAAATTAAGTTACGATTTTTACTTGATGATTGTTTTGGGTATACAAACTTTGTCCGAAATATTTTGGCATGTTTCTTAATTTTTCCGGGGAATTTTAATATCAAATGATGATAACTGTTTAGCAAGCTTTCATTCTAACTATATTTTGTGGAGGTAAGAAACGAGAATTATTATCAAGACATTAATAAGAGAAAAATTGCTTATAGTGAGAAAATGGATTGAAAAAACAAATAAAAATACTTTTTTAAAAATATATCATGAAATAAATTTCAATCTCCTCTCCTTTTATTCTCTCTAAGAATTCTGATAATTCCTCTAAATGAAATAGTGATCTGAAATTTACACACTTTAACTATTACTGGTAATACGGTAAAATTTTCAAATAAAACCAATAAATTACTCAAAAATCTCTAAGAAATAGGTATAAAAATATTCATATTAATTAAAAAATTAATATCCGTTTACTGTGATAAAAGAATATGAACATAAATTAAATTCTGAACAAGAGTAATTTAAATGCATAAAACTCAACAATTTACATGTAATTATTAATACGTAAACAATATTTTAAATAAATAAAAAAAACATTACGATTATATTATTCTAAATTTTTGTTATACAGATGAAAATTATAAGTAATACTTATAAAACAAGTAAATATTCACAATCAATTTTAAAATTTATAATTGCATACTAATACTTTTATCACCATGGTTTAAGAAATAAGCACCATTGAAAAAAAACTGATGTGATCTCGGGAAGGTGATCTCATTCTTACAGAAATCCTTATCATAGAATAAGCAATCACTAATTTCACACTTGTTGGTTTAATATCTATTAAAGTGCTCAACATCATTTGAATATAGATCTCCTTTATATTCTCTCATTGAAAATATTTCAGTTCCTTTCTAACGAATTTATGAATATTTTTATGCTTGAGGTTCATTTTCATGTTGCATAACTACACTGTTTAAAAGCGTGCCTCTTAGCTACTGCCGAAGGAATGATGACGAGTGGAGAGCTAATAACCAGCAGTCTATGTGGAGGAGCCAACTATAAAGAGATATATATCCCCGAGATGTATGTATCTTATATTCTGTCGAAACTTAATTGTTTGTCCTTTATTGTTTTATACAAAAGTATAATATGTATTTAAATTAATTAGGAAGGTATTCGTTCGTTAGACATTTTTCAATTATAGAATCTCTATTAACCGTAACGGAATTCAAAATATGGCATCCATGGTAATAATTGTAAATTTCTGCTTTGTGCGTGAGTGTGTTTCATTCAATATATTTTATTTCTCAATACTAACAGAATTTCAAATAGTAACTTCATGTAAACTTCATTAAGGTTTTACTCGTATATAGTTTATACAAATAATTATAGAAACAATATAGAATTACCGGTTATAAAACTCTTCTTAATTTACCGATATTGCAATTGCGATTGAAAACAAAGGAAACGCTTAAAATGAATTAATTTTGTAACTGATCAAGTAATACAACCTTTAAAAGCATTATTTCTAAAATGCAAATTTATGTGTGAATGGAAATTAATTTACGATATATTTTAATTTCCAAAAAAATATCATTAATAAAATAAATAAAATTTAACTAATGTTTCCTTTATTATTGCGTTATATAAATAACTATGACTTATTTTCTGAACTTCATTTGTCTGTATTATATTTAATTTATTATTTATGTTCTTTTTTATTATTTGAAAAATAAAAAGAAAAAAACAAGCAGAATAACATAAGAATTGCTGTTTCGGTGATAATCCTAATGACAAAGCGAAACTCCATTTTGCTACATTCTGCTCTCTTTCAATTCTCATCCCCATTATTTCTTTCATAAATAAATTTAAATATTGAATCTCTTACAAACCACAATTTTAAAATTCTTATGGAAACAGGAAATTAAATTGAATACACCTGTGATAGGAATAAGTATTCTCATTCTATCCCTTGAGACAAATGCCATCTGCTTTCGACTCAATGTGATTTCCTCGGAACGGGCTCCACATTTTTATCACATAAATTGATTTTCTTTTTTTAAAAGTATTTGATTGCACGTCTCAACGACTATCTTTTACATATGGTGGATTTTCTATTCTAATAGAAGCTATTCGGCTTAAATATGTAAGATAGTATTCCGTGCATTAAAATGATAAGACATTTAGGAGAATAGCGTCTTCAATTATAATGAAATAATAAAATAAATGAAAGTGTAATGAAAGTGCGTGATACAAATATGTAAAGAAAAAGACGAAATTGTGTCATTTTGAAATTGTTGAAAAAAAGTTGCTAGAAACAGAGGGAACCATTTAGTTAACAAGATAAGAAAGATTAAATGAATACAAAGTATTGTTCCTTAAGAGGACTACACAAAATGTATAGTTTTGTACATACAGAATATCCTATTCTTCCTTCTAAGTGCATATATTAAATCAGCGTTTCTCAACTTTTCATTATTCGTGGCCCAGGTTTCTATCATAATTTTGATTGCCCCCCCCCTATACAATAAAATGTATACAATAATAATATATTTGGAGTATTTTTATTTCTGTTTTTAAATTATTTTGAACTAGCTGTCAAAACAAGAGTAAAAACGAGCCAACGTTGGAGAGAAACTACATCTGGCATTTTGCCAAGCGAGCGGTAAATATATTAAACGAATGGAAGGGGGGGAAATTTAAATACTATATTTGAAATGAAAACCAAGAAGGAAGATAACGTTAAAATAATATCATAGTAAACAAATTCGTTAATGAAAGTAAACCTAGAAGAGGTGAGCTAATTAACTTTAGAAACTGAGAATAATTTTGGAATAATAAAAGAAGTAAAACAGAAGCATTACAAAAGAAAAGAGAAAAAATAAGTAATATGATTTATGGAAGACGTCTCAAACATGCGCAGATCAAATGTTTTCACAAAGGAAGAAGAAAAATGTTCGATAGCGCAAGTTTCAGTTCTCATTCCGGTCGATCGCCTTCGAATCTATCGTATGTTATATATGTTTTCGTGTTAATTGTAATTCATCATATTAAATATTCAAAACAGCAGATTTATGCAGGCTCATCAATAAGTTTTTAAGCTGGCGTAAGTGGGCATTAGACGATAGCCAAACATCAACAAGTATACAAATGAGCGTGGTTCCGAAAATAAAATCCAGAAAACATTCTCAAGAATACTTAAATTTGGGTTTTACCAGTGCTGAAGTAAATGAAGAAGAAAGGCCACAGTGTATCATTTGCTTAAAAACACTGGACGCAGACAGCATGAAACCTCATAAACTTAAACGACGTTTGAAAACGCTTCATTGTGAGTACGTCAACAAACCCAGAGAATTTTTCAAATTAAAATTAAAATCATATGAAAAGCAAAAATCATTTTTAAAGAAACTTTGTCTGTGAATAAAAAAGCTTTAATTGCATCCTACAAAGTTTCATATAAAATAGCCAGATGCAAAAAACCCTCACATCGTTGGAAGAGCTTATTTTGCTAGAAGCAATTGAGATTGTAGATACTACATGTTTGGAGATAATTTTTCAAAACAAATGCAGTCCATTCCTCTTTCAAATTATACTGTTGCTCAACAAATTGGTGATACAGCTGAAGATGTACAGTGTTAGCCTTTCTCGAAGTTACGTGACAAATTGTTCTCAATACAGCTTAATGAAGTTACAGAAATTAACAAAGATGCTCATTTCATTACCTATGTTCGATTTTGTGTTAATATGTCAGTAGTAGAAGAACTACTTTTCTGCAAACCAATAGAAATCAAAGCAACAGCACTCACATTATTTGCAATTTTAAATGATTTTATGAACGAAGCAAACATAGAATGTAAAAATTGCATCGGAATATGCACCGATGGTGCTCGTTTATGTCCAGAAGATTCCAAGGTATACAAGCACTTATAAAACAATAATCACCTCAGTGTGTCTGGACACATAGCAAAATTGAAAGAGAAGCTTTGGTTTCCAAAGAAATGAGTCCTGGTCTGAATATTGTGTTAATTACGTTTGTAACCTAGTAAATTATATCAAAATGAGACTCCTGATATCAAGAATCATTTTCGCACTTTGTATTTACTTCAGGATTATTTTACAGCGCTAAAAATAAGGGCATTTCGCATTTTATTACTATTTTCAACTTCCTACCTTTGTGAAACTGGATTTTCTGCTGTGGCTTCTTTGAAGACAAAATATAGATCTCGGCTAAATATAGAAACATAATTGAGATTGTTTATTTCTAATGTTAAGCCTTCCTTCGAGAAACTTTGCTCTGCAAGACAGTCCCAAGAAAGTCACTAATAATTTTTAAATTTGTTTTTAATTTGGTACGTTTTGGTTAAGTAAGTTTTGATTTAGAAGTTTTTATACTTCAATAAGTTAATTATTAAATATGTCGAAATGTGTTTTGTTTTCAATGTATATGTGTGTTTTCCTTCTAGTCAGTTAATCAATTTTTTTAAATAATATTTTCTCTTGGATATTTTCGCCTTCTCTTCTAGTGTGCTCGCCCCCCCTAGGGAGACACTCCCCACCGGTTGAGAATCACTGCATTAAATACAATGCTCTACATTTAATACAACACAAAACGTACATTAAATTCAACACAAAACGTACATTAAATTCAACACAAACATATTACACATAAAAGTATGATTGTTTCATTAATGTTATACTAAGTTGGTGGTTGGCGATGGACCTTGTAACTTGAATCTCGGCCAAGTGACGAAAACGACATCGGAGCTCGCTCATCCTTCTCCAAACTTTCTCACATCTTCATACGAAGAATTAGAATCTCAACTAAGTTTAACAAGTGTCAGCCCCGTTCCATAGAGGTTCTTTAATGGCATCAGGGTTTGAGTCTACGACTCTACGAAAAACGACGTCAAGCACAAGTCTACGACCATAATCATTAGACGTCCATCTTCACTGCACAACAAGGCCTCATAAGTCCTATATAGGCTGTTTGGATTATTATTGTGATAGTTGAAGCACCACAATAAACATTTATTTGAATAATAGTAACTTAAAGTATTTTATTCCATTCATCTTCTTTTTTTTAAATATCATACTAGTATGAAGTTGTCTTTTTGTAGTATTAAAAAAAGTGAACATAATCTCAATACAAAACTCAGACCAAAAATGTAGCAACGGGTTCAGAGTCATCTTCATTTCACTCGTCGCTAAAATGAGTTGGGGTCAGGAACTCACCCCCTGACGCTAGTTCTGTCTAGTAGTAGAATCGAGACCTGTCGCCTCAATAGATCCGTCGAGTAAAGAAGCTCTTGCTCATGAAATCTTTGGGGATTCAAAATCCTCCCATTTACGTGGTGTGCAAGTTTTGAGAGAGAGAAGTCACAATTTACAATAGCTTAAAATTATAAGCTTCATTGACTAAACCCTTGAGCTGCATTATTACTCAATGACTTTCAAAAATATTCCGAAACATTAATATTCTATTTTGACTTGACCTTCCTTTAGAGAGAGGTGTAATTTACCATATAAAAACAGTTGTTGAAACCACTCAGTCCCTCTGTATGCATTGCCCGTACTTTGGCCCCTATATTGTAATATTTATCTGGTAATTAATATTATTTGTTGCAGCATAAAATTGGGTATTCTTAAGACATTTGAAAGTTTAATGACGTTATGTAGTAAATGGATATGCATGTTACAAATTTTCGAGTACATTTTAAAACAATACCGATCGATATCGGATAATATTCCGTATTATCCGACATACCACCCAAAAACACTTCGCATCAGCCATAAATAAGAACTATAATTGGAATCTGTTTTTGTTGTTCCCGACTGTACTGCAACTAATTACTTACCCTGTAATATATATCCCGTCCCCCTTTTGTTCGTTTTCAGTCTCTAACTTACTATTTAAATAGTGACTTAAGATCTCAGGAAATAATAATGTTAGCAAAAAATAAACAGATGGTTATAATTTTAAGTTAATTGGACTTGTTTCAAATTTGGCATTATTACTCTTCGTCTATTATTCCTTATCATTCCTGAAATCTAGCTTGGAATAATAATATGATAAATATCTTACCCACTTGTCAAAATCCGATTGAATTTAACACAGTGGTTCGAGACGTTATATCAACTTCTGCTTAGTCTAGAAGATTTTTCTAAGAATTTCGTCAGCTATTGATATAATTTCATGCACATCACCTACAATATTTGCAAGCATTTCCCTCACTACTCAATCATGATTAAAGCTATATTTAGTCCACTGTAGCATTTAAATATATTTCCTTATATCAATTTACTCTCCCTTTTGTTTGTAAATTTTGGTAAGTGTGTTTCATTTGGTTAAAAATTTAAATTTAAAATTATAAAGCCAACCCAGATGTTAGTGGTGGGAAGGCTCACGGATAGCATAACGTTCCATTTGCAAATAGTGATGTGAAGCTCCTGTCTCTCGATTAATTATTTATCTTAAGAATATGACATTAGAGATTAACTGCATTTAGTAAATTACAGAGTACAATGCATTATGTGGTAGGAGAGAAATAGCTATGATCATAGATGAGTAAGATTAGAATTGAATAACACATTATTGAATGAGAAGATCATTATTTGGTGCCTTCATTAAATTTATTAAGACAATAGAATTAAAGTTAGCGATTACATACCTGAAATTGACATACCTAAAATATTGGTATTTGGTACCTCGTCGTAGATATATGTGATTTAGCTCACTACTTATTATGAGTTAAATAAGTAATATGTTTAAAAGTAGGTGTTTGAGTACTGAGTGTCCAAATATCATGTGAATATTTGTAAGTATTTTCTCGATAGTTTTATTTTCTTTAAATGAATTGTAGAGAGAGAGATACAGGATCACCAATGAGAGAGGGATAGAGAGCCATTTCCTCCCAAATGAAAGATGACATTTCTGTGCTTTAAGAGTATAATGAATCTATTCAGGTCTTTCAGCAGTAAATTCAAAGAATTTAAGGCTTCCCTTCATATATAAACCATATGTTTTATGATCGTGGAGACCACGTATCGAATATACTATAAATTTACACTATTAATCCTGTGTCTATCATTCGAATCTCATTAGACTCTCATTTACAGGATTGTTCCAATTCATTTCTCAGTGCGGTGGAGTTTAGCACTGCATGTATTTTAGAATTTCCTATAACGACATATTTAAGTCTCTAGAAACTGCTCTTAAATACACAGAGGCACAAGAACAACCTACAGAAGTCAACATAAGTTGACAGAGACCTTGCATCATACAAATATGGCGAGACGGGGTAATGGAGGAACAGCACTCATTAGGAAAACACATCGTTTTCAGAAACATTTTTAAATCATCAAAATACTTAAGGTTGCGTATTTTTAACTTCATAAAATCCGGTAAATAGAAATTCACTTTTTCAGTTACTTTTAAATGGCTATTTCTTAACACTTTTCTATTATTCGATCTTTTTGCTTCGTGGCTGACTCGTGACCGCCATAGTTTTTGTCAAATTGCGGGTGTGAGTTCTCATGTCGCGAAAGATTTGTCATGTAGCGTGCCGGATGCTTGTTAAATCTGGTAAAGGTCCCAAGCTCTGATGGTGTGAAGTGGAACATTATCTGTGGAAGGACAGCTCCAAATCATCGCTTGACTGAAGTACGAAATTAATAGGAGCGTCCCTCAAAGCCTTCGTGTTGCTTCTCAGTATAATGTTAATAAACAAAAACTCACGATACATCAGGGACCGCCTTATATTGAAACAGTATTAATCCAGGACACATATATCTTTCGCGTTTAAATTTAAACTACCTAATGTATTTTGGTTATTAGTGTTAGTCTTACATTTGTTGGCAACGTTGTAAAAGATGCTATCTTAGCTTTCCTAAGTGTTGCGTTGTTTTTTTTTAGATGAAATAGAATCTCTCAGGTTATTATGTAAAGAAATTATTATTACATTAATCAGAATTATTTTAAAGGTTTCCCACACAAAATTATTTCTTACATTTTCTATAAATCATTTTAATATTTATTGAATCAACAAATTCCGTGATCTTGAACTATAACATCGGCCTTCGGGATTATAGCATAGAAAAATAAAAAAAAATTAAAATAAAATTCATTTAAAAATTTAATAATTCAAAATATACTCAGGTTAATGCAAGGTCACAATTTCCCATTTTTCGCAAAAAAAAAAAATTTGACAGGAAACTCGTAACATTTTCATTACATTTTATTCATTTAAAAGATTTCCATTTTCTTATTAAAGAAATCAAGTAAACATATTTACACTAAAACTTGCATAAAAATAATTTCAATTTGACAAAATATAACTTAACAAAAGGTTACACACCCAGGTATCTCTCTACACACAGGTATCTCTCTCTCTCTTTATATATATATATATATATATATATATATATATATGTTAGTATTTAATTATATGCTTATTACTAGCGACAAATAATTAAATAATTTCTTATATTAAGAATTTGTAATTGTTTGATGAAAAAAAAAATCCTTTTACAACCGTAAAATATTTATTTTATTCAGAACAGAATCTCAAAAGATTGAATATAACAATAAACAAACAGGGATATAATGCAAAATCAATATTATAAATTACTAGGAATTTGAATACATATGCTTTTTTAAATCACTATTTATTACTTGATTCTAACTTTTTGCATAATTTAAGCGAGACTTAAGAAATGCTTTACAATATTAAAGATATTTTGTTTTTAAAAGTAAAAAAAAAAAATGTATTATTATAAGCTAATTAGAAATATTGCGTTTGAAAATTTAATAATCATTTCACATTTATTTTACAAAATGCTTATTTGTTTGTCAGTTTCTATTTCCGTGCTGCTAACTTGTGTTATACAGTTTTTAATTTTTACAAATAAGTTATTTATTAGCAATTTTTATAGTAATGCACTTTCGGCTAGACAGTTTTCGAGGGTTTAAAGTTATTTAAATTTAGTAACCAACGTGTTAAACTTTACATTTTACTCATAGTTAAGATGTATTAAGAGTGGTTAGAGTAATAGTTATGAAAGTGTTATTTTTATCAAGTTTCGTTATATAGCTGCGTGCTAACTTAAAATAGAGAGTATGGAATTTCTTTGATTTAAATGTATATGTTATTTTACGTATGTATATATGCCATATATATATATATATATATATATATATATCTCTCTCTTTGAAAAAAAATTTTTTTTTTTTTGTTTTTTATAGAAGAGAATAAAATACCCAAAGTCCTCCTCTTGTTGGGGCCACTGGTATAAATGATCAGGAGGGGCCACAACAAAAAAAATGTATATATATATATATATATATATATATTTCTATTAGTTTTCAGAACTTTGTTGAATTTATCTTTTTAGTGTTAAAGCATTGTGTAAAGGAAGATAGTTGGACGTATAGTTTTAGAGTAATCCAGCATAAAAGTCTAAAGTCATTCAATATAATGTATTTCAATTTTCATCTATTAAAAACAATTTTGGCTTTTTAAATTTTAAATATTTCTTAAACATTTCTTGTTTTTAATATCATAACATTTTGTTATATATATATATATATATATATATATGTGTGTGTGTGTGTGTGTGTGTTTGTGTATGTATGTGTGTATGTATGTTTTGGTGATTACCAGTACTAAATTAATTTTATTAGACTTTAACAGAATTTAAGAATTCCAATCCTTCGTCATACATTAAATGCGCTAAATTCTTATTTACTGAATACACACAAGGAATTTCTTACATACATCACTTATCTTTGCATGTTTGTGCTTATACTTGAAATTGTCATTATTCTTCCTTTTTAAATTGCCATAATACGAACATCCTCAATCTTACTGAAATGCCATGGAAGAAGAAAAATTCGCTTTCACGAACTTATCCGAAAAACCCACCAGAAGGGACTTGGTTTGAATTTGACGCTAGAGGAACTTGACTTCTCCTTAGAGCATGCTTACGATCAGATGCAAGTGTCTGTTCTGTAAAAAACATGAAATTTGATTATTCTGTACTCATCATACATTTAAGGTTCACTTAGATTTAAATATTTTAAAAGACTGCGAAAGGGCACATGTAAGTAAAATTACTACTCCCCCCCAATGTTTAATTAGTATTGAAGATTTTTGTGAAGATTTATGAATAAAATTGAATTGAAGTTTTATTCAAAAACAATCTAAAATAGTTTCTGTATATTACCTCAAATTTCTTACGTATTGATAAGAAATCTAGTAATTTTTGAATCCAACTTACTAAGGTCTGTTAAAAGACTTTAAATTGATCTAGACCAAAACTATTAACATTTTTCTAGTCTTACAAGACTTTTCAAGCTATTTTTTTAGAAAATTCTTTTTAATTCGAGTAATGTAGTGATCAATATATCATAGAATGGTAGCTTTTCCCACTCGTTTTATTAAAATTTCAAATGGTTTCTCAACGAAAAATAAACTTAGTTATCAAACGTGAAGGTTAATAACGTAAGAATTATTAAAGATGATCAGAAATTATTAAAACTATCAATTTTATTATGTTCAGATTTTAAAATAAAAGAGGAATGAACTATAATACGTTTTTTTGTCCTTTCTCTCGTGATAAAAGAATTGCCAATGAGTGAGTTCGCACTTCATGCGAAATCAAATTTGGCATTGCCAGATATCAACATTTTTTTAAGAAATGATTTTACTGAAGCTTTTTCTTTGAAGGAAAAAAAATTAAATTTTATCTATAATATTAGAAATGAAATCCATTAACACATGGAACATTCTAATGCTAAGATTAATCTTTATCTTTCGGTTCTTAACAAGAGTTACAAACTTTAATTGATTTAAGCAATAAGAGAAATCGATGGTAATTAAACTTTAAAAATTAATTAATGATGTCTGTAATATAATTAACAAGATGATGCTTAAGTTATGCAGATAAAAGTATTGCAGGCCTTAAAGTTTTTGTTTATATATATAACAGATTTTTGAAAAAAATGCAGAAAAAAGGTCGTCAAAAAATTTTTCAAATAAAAAAGTATAGGTTCATAAATGAAGATCAAAAATAATATTTTAAATATTATCAAAATAATATGTAAAATGAGTTTTTTTTCTGCATATGCAGTAGTTTCTTCTTAAATATGAAAACCCGTTAGATTAGATATTTCGTCCTTCAAATAGAGTTGTCTCTCCATATAAGGTAAATACATAGCTCTTATTGAGTAACACATTTATTTATTGGGTCCGGCTCCAACAGAATTAACACTTAAATGCAGAAGAGTTCCTTGCAAGAAATTCAACAATATTCTTACTATTAATTTCTAAAGTTTTAATTTTTTTGGTAATTGTAAGTGGAAATTTGTGTCTTTAAATCGAATGATGTCTAATATTAATCCTTAATTCTCCAACAGTACTTTAAGATAACTTTCTCCTCCACTAGAATCATATCAGTGTTAAAAATATTATATTTATCTCTTACCAACGTACACAACGCTAAATTGTTCCCTCTATTATCAATACATAACATTAGAATTTCTTTGAAGCTAAACATATTGAGAAGGAATATTTTCTTATTATATGTTTTATTTTAACCACTTTCTCGTTGTATCATATGTTACAATAAGTCTCTGTGATAATAAACCTCAACATTCATAGGTAAGGGCACTGCATATTTTTTGTTATTTTATAAGCCTCGAGAAATATTTTTATTTGTAAAATTAAAAAAAAAATGTATAAATCTATTTACTCTGTTTTCAAAACTTTTATGGAAGTGGTATCATTAAGTACTTTTAGGACTAATCAGCAATCGATAATGTACATAGTTTTAAATTACTTTCAAATATTGTCCGTTCTTTGGAGCTACTCTATGTACTTTTCAGTTTAAGAATCAAAGAATAATTGATTTACCTATGGTGTGATTTTTAAAATAAATATAAAAATATTTGATTTTTATTTATTTTTATCCATGTTTTCTTTCTAAGAGTAATATAAAAAAGTCATTGAGCATGTTATGTGCTTGAATATATTTAACAATATTTACAAAAGGTGTATTTTTGCTTACAGCCATTTCAGTATGCTCTGTGTCATTTCAGATATCTTTAGAAGAGTTCGCGTTATTTTTGGAAAGTCTCTCTTATGACTGCAGTGATAGACTTGTAGAAAGTACTTCTGATGAAGAAATGTCGATCGGTAATCCATCAGTTGCTTCATCATATGTTTTGCAGAATGCTGAAAATCTTGACAGCAGTTCGTAAGAAGACCTGGAAGAGCAAAGTGTCCCAGAATTAAGAAAAAAAGAGAAACGCTACAGTAACTATTCCAATGTTTTCACTGGATTCAGGATTTGTAGAAATTTTGATCATTTGAGTATAGTTACCTAGGATCGACTGTGGCGAACCTTAGTGAAAATTCGAGGACGTTATGAATTGTATGCAAAAGTATTTAAAGTAAAGTTTTCCGACAAATAAATGAAAATTGCAACTTACTTTTATACTCGAATAGACAAAAAAAAATTTGCTCGATTTTCATCGAGATAGTATTTTGTTATACATGGTATTAAAAAAGTGCAGGGAGATATTGTAATTTTTTTTTTATTTTCAAAGTTGTGAAATCTGTTCTCTCAACTTTAATAACCTAAATTAAAGGTACTCAAAAGTAGAAATCCGTTTTATTAGCTCTAATTAACAATATTTTTCAAACGTTTATATTATCATTGTATCAAACTTCTAGTCTGAATTTATATTTTAAACAAATGATGTATTACTGAGACATTCCTTTTAAATCACAATTTGTAGCATAAAGAGTTAAATTTTAAATTTCATAAGAATGATGTTTCAGAATAATTTTGATACACCATAAAACAATTAAATAATTATTGTGAAATATTTCAGAGTTTAATTGGTGAATTATACGAATATATTTATTGATTCAAGTTTATTAATGCTACGGAATTTCCCCTTACATTGTTTGGACTGAAATGCAATAACTGCTTCCTATCAGAAATGTTTAAAAATAAGAAAGATAAAGAAACATTTTTTTTCACGCGCACACACTCTCCATCTAATAACCTTTCAGAATTTACATAAATGCAATTCAAACTGTACTATACTATAAATTTTCGAGTTTTGTGGAGGATTATTTATTCAACATATTTAAAAAGTAGTTAGCATTCATGAATCAATTTTTGAAATTTATTTCGAATTTTGAGTTATCCGGCAAAACATAGCATTATTTTAGGAGGTAATTGAATGATTATCTTATTAATTATACATTTATCATGTTCCAATAAGAAATCTATAACTTTTTGAGATATTTATCGTTAGAAATAAAATATTTATCACAAATATTAAAAAAAACGTAATTATATGTATAAATTTATGTATTCACTACGTACTCTGAGTGTTAAAGTCCATAACAGAAAAACGCAGCTAATATATCTAGCTATTGCAATCTTAAAATATATTTTTCGTAATGCTTAGAATACCTATATAATATGTACTTAAATATTGATGTGTGTGTATTATGTTTCATGTCTTTGAATAATTTATCAATTAAATGATGTATTTGTGTAAAAATATTTAAAATATGTTCATCCAATATTAAGATTTTTAGTGAATTGCATCAAGATTGGCTTTTCTTTTTAACTGATTTGATACAAATTCAAAAATTCTATCTTATGTTTGAATCACTTATTTTTCCATTGGTTCGTTCAATCGGTAAGAAATGCTGTGAATGTTCGAAACTCTCTTTTACATATCATTAGCGTCTGTTTTAAGACTACTATTTACTGATCATTTTGATTTTATGAATGTATTGTTAATCCTGTGGATTTTCTACTTTTCCCCTTGAGATTCAGATTATTTCATCTATTCGAATGCAAGGGATGTGCATCAGAAAAAGCAATAAAAAGGTAGTTTTAAAAATTGGGAAGAAAACGTGATTTTACATAAACTTTCATTGCTTTTTGCTTTTTTGGTTGTATCTTTTTGAATTAAAAATAATATCTATATTTGAAGAGAAAAGTAATATTTCCATTGGCTCAGCATAATGCTAAAGAAATCAAAACAAAATTCGTTCTCATAACGAGATCATACTAATGGGTTAATAGATATGAAATTTTTTATACATGGAGAGAAACACTTAAACATATCACGCTGAAAAGACACGGTAAAATTACTTCTAATTTAGAAGAATCTATTCAGCCCCTCCATAACAAATTTAAACTCTTTGTGAAAAGCCTGGATTATTTCGGTTTTATTAAGATACTTGTAGTTAGAAACTTTGTTCTAGATACTTTACTCGGTTACGAAATTATAGCTATACGTTGTATAATCATGCTGAACCGATTGGAAAAAGATATTACTGAAATATTTACATTTTTAATTTTTGAAAGATTTACTTTTACATTTTTAAAAAGATATTTTTGAACTTGATATTTTGAAGAATGACCTCTTTTGAACGTCTATCACTGGTGTTATTATGGCCGCAGATTTAAAACTACTGAAACTTCAAAAAGATGATAAACTGAAATGAGTAAAATAAAACGGTGGTTCAAGTATTGAGATCTGGAAAAAGGTTCCATAAAAAAAATTCTGAAAACCAAAGACTGAAATTAGTTTGAGGTAATTCTCTTTGTTGTGAGAGTTTGTATTTAACACTTAAATTTTTAATATGTTAGCATCGATGTCTATTAATAGAGCTTCTCCGAACAGGTATTCCGCTAAACTTTCGGCATCCAATTGTTTAGATAAAACATTCTTAATGTTCTCACAAGTATATTTTACTTTCAAAGATATTTTTTAGAAGTTTTTTTCGTCGCTTCTGTGCAGTATTTTTATACATTTTTAGTGTTTTGAGTAACATAATTACGAATTTTAATAAACAGGGAATGCAATAAATGATCGGTTTTGACAACAAATCAACATATGTTTTCTCATTACTTTGCACAAAGAATTAAAAAACTTATTTTAGGTTACTGAGAAGCTTTAGCTTACCATATTTCAAACGTACATTTTATTTGACCTCTCACCTCCGAGAGCCAAACAATCCACTTGTCCACACGTGCTTTAAAAGAAAATGTGTGTTCTTTTGACTACAAAGAATAACATTATATGAACATTTCGAATTTTATACGAACATTTTTGTCTATGTAACGTTTAATGAATATATATATATATATATATATATATATATATATATATATATATAT
>BMAW01075036.1:95835-144639 GCA_019974015.1 Nephila pilipes | reverse complement strand
ATATATATATATATATATATATATATATATATATATATATATATATTAAATCAAACTGACAGATTACGATTGAATTATTACTTTATTAGAAACAAAAGATTCCTTACATTATTCTAAGTATTTGTAAAATTTATTTGCGTAATTTAATTAATTTATGCACGATTTACGATTTGACAAATACAGACAATTCTAGACTAAAATGTTTTAATTTCGGATATCTTACAGCTCTAAATATAATGAAATATTTTACTCAAATTAACATTCTCTTCCGTAATGTGTGACAAAATCGAAACATTATTTAATTTATAAGAATAAAAAAAAATGATTGTCAAATAAAGCATTAATTAATTGTGAAAATTACTGTATTAATTTGGTTAAAGTAATATTTTTTTTTTCATTTAATTAACTACTTATTTTCATGTATCTCAAATTCTTGAAGATTAGAAAAGATTGAATAAGAAAGAAAGGCGTTGTTACTTTTAATTAAAATACATCGATGACATATGACAAGATTTCATTTAATAAAACAAAATTTCTTTTTTATTTTCTTATAAAATTCACAAGAAACTTCACAATTGCTTTCCCTTGTAAAAGAATTGCTATTTCTGTTGTTTTCAATACTCTCAAGTAAAACCCAACGCATCAATATATTCTTTTCGATAGTTTTTGTTAATTTCATTGAAATATTTTATTCTTTTAATATGAATTTACAGATATGTATTTGACATGCAAGACTGAATTTAGAAATTCCATCTCTAAAACATGGCTATATATAGTTCCCGTAATTATTCTGCTCAGTGTAGTTAAATAATTATTGAATAAATATCAAACATTGACAAGTTAATTTTGTAACATTCAGTAATACCTTTAAAAATTAATTATAGGTAGAGTTATTTTATATTTAATAAGTTCCACAAAATAGCGCTATTTTCATAGCAGCTCTACTACCGAATTTTATTCTGTTCCTATTCTTCCCTTCTTGCTTCGTTTCATTCCACAAAAAAATTTATTTTCTTGATTTAGCACTTTGGAAAATGTGAGAGTAAATGACCTCTCTTCCTCCAAGTGTGTGAGGAAACGGCAGTAGAGATCGCACAGTCATGTTTCAGTTGGAATTGTATATATGTGTGATCCATTTTTTTATGACTGGACAGATAACATTTTCAGACATTTCAACCCATTAAGTAATATTTATAATTTTAAATATATCAACTTCTCCGTCCTAATTTTTTTAAAAAAAAAATAATAAATAATTCTGAAAAAAAAATTGAGGTTCTTGATTAGTTTATATATGCGTATTGAGAACTGGTAATACGTCGCTCTATGTTAATAAAAATGAACAGTGTGTATAAGAAAACTACGTACTGTAACAACAGAAAAAATTGTATCAGATTTTCTTTCACGTATATTTCCCTTAAACTATTATCTTAACTACTCTTTAATACCTGGATTTGTGAAAAAATTATGTATTATGTAAATTGGAACTACTATATAAAAATATAATGGTTGAAATAGGAAGATTAGAAGTAATATAGAGGCAATATATAGGAGGTAATAAAGAGATCAGAGATTGGAGGGAGATCAGAGATTGATTGGAAGTAATAACGTTTACATATTGTAGCGAGAGGGGATCAGAGAATGTAAGTAATTAAGAAATCAGAAATTGGAGGTAAAAAAGCTTAGAGATTAGAGTAATAGAGAGATCAGAGATTGAAGATAATAAAGAGTTTGGAAGTAATAGATTTTAGAGGACATTAGAAAGAGAGAAGAATTAACGAGATTGATACAATCCTTAAGTTGGATCAAGCAACTGTCAAGCGAGGTATTATAAGTGTTCATACTTGGCTTGGATGCGTTCACTATAAGTATAATGGAATAGTTCATTCAAATATAATGATTGGAGTTTTTAAGGTAACAGCTCTCTATTACAATATTTGTTTAATTACTCGATAAGCTAAACGCTCCACATTATTGCTTTATTCTGCTATTATTCCATCACAGTCAGAATGAATTCGTTAAATATTTTTGGAACTTACTTTTATTGAATGATTATGACTTATGTACGTAGACGGTAAGATGATGCGATTGTACATCCCGAATCTATATGATGGTTTGCTCTTACGCAAAGGGCTGGTTGTCTAGGGGGATAGTTCCACTACAGGATACCATGATGATATCGTAGGAATTCAATGATGAGGCTCAACTTGTTTTACTTCGTTTATTAGAAAAGATGATGAAAATTGAATATATATATAAAACAGGAGATGGCGAATTGACAAGTTGTTCATCGAAACAAAATAGATGGCTGTCTTATTTAACCCATATCGCGAAGGGAGCTGGAACGCACTCTGGCTTTCGGAGTTTTCTTCGGACGCGGATTATGAGAAGGAAAAGAGAAGCAGATTATGGAGGAAAGAGAGCAAGAACGAAAGGTCGATCAGTTTTGTTCTGGAATAGGTTGAGCTGCATGGGCTATCACATGACGCTGATTCGTGGTGCCATTTATCGAGTATATGAGGAACTGGTTTTACAGTATATTGGAAAATAAAATTAATTATTTGATAATTAGCTGGAAAATCCTAATTATATATATATGTATGTATATCACGTAAACAAATACAGGTATTGATGGTAAGTATCTCGGAGCGGATTTTTCGAAATTAGATTTATAGATATTTTATTCAATGCGGCAGTAATTTTTTTTAAAAATTTTGTTTTATCTCTAAGCGAAGCGTCGTGGGATTTTAATTCGAGCATCACCTGAGAAATACAATTTTGTTTAAGAAGTTTGCAATTTTTTTTAAAAAAAACTTGATAAGAATTTAACCGGTGTTTAATGAATTTTTCAGAACCGCACAGAAAACAATAAATACCTTTTTCGTAATTCTTAAGTCTCTCAATCCAGAAATTTATCCAGTCGAACGATGCGGTGTTCGTACGGTACATGGAATGAACTTTTAAAACAACATAGAAAAGTTATCATTAATGGAGTGTTATTCCAACTTTTTATTTACACCATCAGTGAGAGAGTTTTTTATTGTTTTTTCTTCACTAAGGAAGATTACCGCGTCCTTATGTATAGCTTTCATGCATATTATATTTTCTGAGGTTACAATTTATTTCAGCTTCTATAAGTGCATTTGTCATCAGATATTGGCTTATGCATTTATTATTATTTTATTCATTGTAATAAAATAGTGATTATTTTCAAACGAAACATTTCAAAAAATATCCATTATATTTTCATACTCTTAACTATTTATTGTTATCCGAAAAATTATGAGTCTAATTTTAAAAACTCATTCTTGCCCATAACGTGTATTTCAGTTAGTCATTAATATTACGGTAGTCAGAAGAGCGGTGATTTTCAAGAAATGTTTGTAGTTTAATATATTCTATACTACCAAAGACCCAAGAATATACATGTTCATGAAAAAGATGAAAGTAATAGTATATTGAATGTAAATATTACCCTGGTTCAACTGGTAGTTTCTTTATTTGATGCTAACAATATAATAGCCGGTTTTTTTTATATGTAAACAATTCTAAAATTTGCACCATTAATTAATGTTATATTTAAGTGTTTATATTAACAACTAGAAAATGATTAGAAATATAAGCTATGCTACACTATAAGCGCATACTATACTATAAATATTTTGAACTAAGTACCACACCAAAATTATAAACTCAGGAACTTGAAAAAAGAAGATGACATCTGTTTCATCGCTTTTTCTAAAGGGGTTTTAGAATTAATGAATTAAAAAGTCTTTTAAAGAAGTCTCCTATACATACTTAATTTTTTCTAACTTTATAATGAGTGATGTTTTATGCACTCTCATTTTATATTATTTAAATAAATAAAATATTTTTCTGAAGTATTTCTTTCAGTATTTATCTTTTTAGCCAACTTAATGTGTTAAATTAAATAGTCAATAAATTCCAAATGAAGAAATGTAAGAACAGGACAAAACACTTTATTATTTGTTAAACAATATGTAAGGTTGCTCTATTTCCCATTATGGAATCCCTCTTAATTTAATTAAATTTAAAGGGGTTCCATACAGTAAAACTTAATTCAACAAATCACTCGTTTAGATTAAAGTCCTTCCTAATTATAACAGAATAGACTCTTAATACTCTAACTACGAGTCAGTTCAATCCTTGATATTAATATAATTTACTATTATATAAATGATTCAATATAATTTACAAATATTCATTAGCTTGTCTTTTTCTATATCTTCCATCTTTTCCATTCAATTGTATGCCGTTTATACGTAATTCAGTTCATTGTTCTTCTCCTCTTCATCTAATTAGCATAATCACGTTTCATATGGTTGGCTGTAAAGTATACAATTCATATATCATAAGCTGTAATTGTATACAGTTCATATATCATAAGCTGTAATTGTATACAATTCAAGGTACCATAATGTAACCGGGTTAGTGAAGAGTAAACCTCAAATACACCTACGTCACAATTCTATTTGAAAATATTCTAAAGTTCCACCAGAACATACTGTTGTAGTGTTGATTATTTTATGAGGCATTTTTGAGTTTCCTTAAAAATACTGCAATAATAATAAAAAAAAAAGATATGAACTTGAAGAAGAAAAAAAAAATTTATATTTGAGAACTTTTCCTCGAAAAAATGCAAAAGTTATTTTAAAATGCCGAAAATGCTAGCCACTGAAATATTCAGAAAGTAAAAAATGATTTGATGCATGTCATTTCAGAATCTTACGGAAGTGTTGCCATTTTTGCGAATATTTTGAAAATACATAAAAATAAGAAATAATATTTTAAATTTATCAGGAAATCTAAAATTAAATATGAGACGTATTTTTAATGAAATTCAATGTATATATTATATAAAGTTATGTGCTTAATATTAGCTTTTTAAGATCATTAATTGTGGAAAAGTGCCCACTATTGTCTTGTGATCATGATCATGAACTTGAATTCATGGCCGCCATTGTTTCACCGAGTTGTAGGTTCGAGCCCTGATGCCACTAATGACCTATCATATAGCGAGTCTGATGTACGTTAAAACTAGTTGAAGCCCCAAATAACCCACAGGCATGGTGTGCTATTTTGAAAACGGAGATGAATGTTTAGGTATCCTCCTCGTCACCTAACAAAGGTTCTGAGAGCAATAGTCTTCCTATTGCTACTTGAGGCGCCGTTATTAAATAAAAACACCATAAGAATAATTCATTGTAAAATTTAAAGAAATTAAGTAATAGTAAGTTACCTGTATAAATTCGAATGTAATAAAAGTATCAAATTATTTTAGTTAGAGATTAATAGAGGAAACTCTACTTGAAAGAAAATTACTAGTAAGAAACACAAACTTTCACTTAATAATTAATGGATAATTTAATCAATCATTATATTGTATGTGGTAGCATCTTTAAAAACCCTTTGAATAAATGCAATTACTTTTTTTTGTTTCTTTAATCGATTCACTATTTTAAGCTGATGTAATTAACGCTATGATTTTTTTATTATTCATCTAATGGAGGTAATTAGCATTTTTTCCTGTGAATTTCTCAGACTACTTTCGAAACATAAGTGTTTCGTTACGGTTCGATGGCATTAGCTTCCAATTTTAATAAAGTGGGTAATTAATATCAATTAACATTCACCAGTATATGTTTGATAAAGGTTTAATACCTTTTTCCACGGTAATTATCTTGTTTATTAAAGATCTGAGTCGATAATATGTTTTCTAGCTAATACTTAAAGAAAAGCAGTAAAAAATGTAATCGTTGAGAAAGATCTTTTGAATAAGTTTTCTAACAAAGCATATTTTGTAAATTATTTCACCAGATTTTTTAAACAATATCATGATCCTGGAATTGAAGTGGTAGCAAGTAAGGTTCCAAAAATGCACGTCTAAGCTAACAAATTGCATTTAATGATAATTTTGACTTTTATTACTAAATGTATCTTTTTTTTTTGCAGGAAAATCAGTGACTTTATTTCACACGCTGTTACTATTTTTTTTTTTAATTTCTGCAAGAAAGGGCCATAATGGTCAATTTAACGTTGAATTTGAAATATAAGTTAAAATTTTGTGCTTAATATTATTGAATGATACTGAATAAATTTAAACAGACCATGTAAATGTGAAAATTATATCACCTATCGTAATCTTTAGACGAATTTTAAATATTGGAAGCTAAATTTGAAAAAATAAAATTTTTCTTTTACTTTAATTTTAAAGTCAGTTGAGATAGTTACATCAATATAAGGTACAATAATCTTGTATGTGTAATGGTAGATTTGAAATTCAGGCAATTTTGGAAACACGTTCTAAAATCCATTAGAAATATTGCTGACATGACGATGACTCTTCTCAATGGCATCATCTTATCAGGAGATAGAGACGTTTACAGAATTCCATCAGTTGCGGAAGAAAGCTTTAAATAATATTACAGCACAAACTTTGTGACGAATTGGGCAAGAGAAATGATGATTTTGAGGCCAATACTAAGGTTTCCGAAGGTGCTGGAACAAAGGGTGATTAAAGTAAACTATTGAACTTTTCCTCAGTTTTCCTTGTATCGTATACATGGTAAAATAATGTATTGTCTAGTGTAAGTGATTTTTTATAATAAAACTTATCAATTAGACTAAATGGATTGTAAAATATCAGACATCAGTAATTTGCAGAAATGCCTGATGATTGGTGCTCTGTCTCATAAGACTTCCAGGTAAAACAGAAATTCATATGCCCAAAAATGTCCACTAATTGTGACCATATACAAAAAAATATTACTTATAAAATGAAACAGAAATGAATTAACATATATTTACATCAAATATTGACGAGCAACTATTTATTAAAATCCTAAAACCACAGTAGCACATTTGAGAATAATTTTGTAACTCGTGTCGATGTATTCCTATTTCAAGCAAGAACATTTCGTCAGAACTACAAGATCATATTTTTGAATCTCTCTCTCATTTTGACTTAGGACCTTGTAATTATAATTAAATAGTCAATATATATTCCCTTTGAAGGCCATCGACAAACAGACACATAGTCTTTTAAGGCTTCTTCACAGATTGTATAAGATCACTCAGTTTATAGCTCTCTACTATCTTGAATCACTAACAGAGAATACAATACAGATACTGAAATTACCAGACTCAGTAAATGAATAAACTCACATTGAAAATACTTAGAGGAATCGCATGTCTCTTGCCAGTAGTCACCCTACGCAATTTTAATATAAAGCGATTATTTAAATACTTTCTCACATTTACAAATATATTGGTTCACATCATCCCTTTCTCCTTTTACTCACGAGATTCTGTTTCTCTTGTCCTTGATGAATTAGGAACTCATATCCTAATTTTTCATTCAACTTATTCTTTTGCTCTTATTATCCAAACGTTTCATTTATGTTGGTAAGTAGTTGTAATTCATGCTATAAATTACAAAAGTCATGAAAGTATTGTAGGAAAACATGAGATAAAACTCAAGCTACATATGGCTGGTTGTAAGGCCACAAATCCCCACATGAATGCCAGTTCAGTAGCAAACACTAGTGCAGCAAATCATCCAAAATGTAACCGTGACTGAAAGATGTAATTTGGTATTTCGAATTATCTGTTACTCGTTCCACCTCTGAACATTTTATATAAGCGATGTTCGCAAAATATTTCATCTTGGCTTACGGTTCCAAATGCACTTCATGTTGAAAGAACCGTTGTATACATATATAAAGTATTTTTCTTGTATGATACCTTGCATTGCCACTGTGAACAAGTGGGTAAAGTCAAAACTGTTTAGACATACTCTAGGATCGCCATCCAGTCAATGTCTAACATTGTTCTCATTTTATGTCCTTGTTAGGACAAATGATGTTCCTATCAGATATGGTAGAAACGGTTGTCATGTACACATGAATGAGGATGAAACAGTTGACGTGGCGTTTGTCTCAGTTATTTGCTTTAGCATTCGTGGTTAATTGTATATGTATATATATAATATATATATATTATTTGTGTATATATGTATGTTATATTTTATATATATATATATAGACATATATATATGTATATGTTATATATATTATATATATAATATGTGTATGTATATGTATGTATATGTATATGTATGTATGCTATGTATCGCCAACCATATATGTGTTACATGTATGTATATATATGTATATATATGTGTATGTACTTATATGTATGTTCCTTCAATAGCTATATATCCCTTCATATATGTTATATATATATACTTATATCATATGTATTTTACATATGTATAACACATCAATTAAATAACTCCACGAGGACTAACCTAGGATGAAATGGTAGTAAGGCCAGTAACTTCCAGGTCTTTCTGGGGTGCTAACCTTTTGGCGGAGCATTGTCAAGGAATTTTAAGGTCAGTCAGGACCCGAAACTGGCTGGGTTATCGAGGGTTGGGTAAAGAATTAGTTTTAGCGAACAAAAGAAGTGGGAAGAATAGCCAGGTTTCGTGTTTGTTCATATTGTTTTAATGGGTAAAAACACCGTACAAGAAGCAGACAGTGGATTAAATGTTCCCCGGACTCTTATCTACAATCAAAGCAGCTGATTTTGTGTTGGATTTGCCGAGGTTACGTGGTCGTACCGACACAAATGACACGGAGACAGCTCAGGAATTAGACCATATGGAGAGCCAAATTTACACCGGAAATGTGAATTAAAATTAAGAAAAAATTATAATGAAAGATCGTAAAGTGAAATATGAAATTTGCTGAGATGACTGTAGATATAGTGTGTTACTATCCTTCATGAAAAATTGAGGCATGAAAAGGTTTTCCTATTGGAGTGCGGCGATTGCTTTCTGATGGAACAAAACAGCAACGAGTCAATGATTCGAAGAAACTGTTTATCGCTATTTATCATAACAAAAAGATTTCTTGCAGGAAAAAAGAAAAAAAAAAAATTAAGGTGGAAAAGCGTTGGAACGATTGTAGCTATCACCTAAGGTTATTAACAAAAAGGTGTGTATTTGGTAGACTAAAAAATATTTTTACAAAAAAAGAATGTTGTTTTCAATGTTTTAATCTCAGGACGTATTGATCAATGTTACAAGAAAATAAATATTACATTTTAATTCAAAATAAAATTGACTCAAATATTTCTTGGTACTCAAACTTAAATCCTAAAAATATTTTTTATACTTACAGGTTTTCCTTTACTAATATTTCAAAGAAGTATCAATGAATTCAATAAAAATGTAAAAATTGTCCCATTATACAAAGAATTTATTTTTAGCTTTCATTAACTTCAAAATAATTATTTATACATTCATACTGAAAGCTCGAAACAAATCTAGGGGGACGTCCGTGAAGCAGCATTGTACTGTTCATAACATAAATTCTGTTATCTCAAAATTTTGCAAAAGAGAACTCAATATTCGAAATTTAAATAAAAGCAAGAATAAAAAAATCTGATGCATAACAGATGATATTCAAAATATTTGAAGGGAAGAAAAAGGAAATTGAAGTACATTCGTCGCCATAAAAATTTGCGCACGTAGAAAGATTAATGAGAAAAAACGAAACATTTTGCATACGTAAGAACAACGTTGATATAAGTAAATGATTAAAAAATGAAATCAAAATGATTTTATTGTAAAAAAAAATTGCAAATGATTGGAGGATTTAGTACCCCGTTGAGTCAAATCTAGCATAAATGCTTGATGTGATACTGCCTGGCATTAAGACATGAAAGTCCCGTATCATGTTCAGTGACATATCATTCCACAGTTGCTGTGAACGCGCCTTTGATTTGATTAAACTCCCAGACTGTCCAAGTTGCTATCATAAATGATTCCATATATGCTCTATCTTTGACAAATCAGGGGATCGAATAGGCCAGGGAAGGGTGGAAATGTAGTGGAGGCAGTCCTGTGAAAACCCTTGCTGTGTGGGGACGATCTCTGTCCTGTTGAAAAATGACTCCTAGGAGCCATGTGTGGTTGAAGAATATCGCAAACGTACCTCTGGGCTGCCATTGTGTCATGGATCATTATTAGTGGTGACCGTGTATCGTATGCAATGACACGTTATACTATCACTTCAGATGTGGGAACAGTGTGTCTCTGTACAGTGAAAGCAGGATTGACACGTTCACTACGGGGCCTCCACACTCTTACATAGTTGTTATCATTGGCCAAATTGAATCTAGATTCGTCACAAAAGACGACCGGACTCCTTTCGGTGGTAGTTCCATCCATTCGAACACTACACCACTACAAACGGAGACGACGGTGAGTCGGGTTCAATGGCATTACATATAATGGGCGCCGCGATAGCAACTATCCTTCAACTAGGAACTTGGTACGGACTGATACAGAGATCCATAATGATGATGCTACGTGTGTATTGATAGTGGACAATGAGAAAGTTGTGTGTATGTGTCGTACGATCTGACAATCTTCTTGATTATTGGTCTGTTGAGCTTGATCACCGTGTAACAGACCACTCTATTGTCCACTGTTCCCAACAGCTATTTTCACTAAAGTCAGAAGTGCCACTCTTCTAGCTAATCACCATGTTTCCACCATGCCTTTGATTCTTCCCCTCTCGAATACTGACAACTGCTCATATTGCCTCCGATAGTTTCATAAAGGCTTATGTAGTTAATTAGTAGCATATTGAATACACTCTCTGTAGCATATTAAATACACGCTAATAAGCACAGTTTGTCTATTTTATAATCAAAGGTTAAGGAAGTTCAACGCCATCTAGTAGCATTATGCACCGCGCAATCACTCTATATTTCTTACCAGTTACATGTCTGCGTAACACGTACTTACATGCCAAGTTTCGTAACAATCCCACTCTTTATTCGAGGTGTGTAATTCATGTAATGGGTGTATTTATGGGGACCACTTCAAGTAGGACTTTCCCTATCTCTGTAATGTTAAAAATAGCCAAGTTGAATTAACATTTTTAAAAATTTGATTAGTCGTAAATTACTAAGTTTTATGTTTGTTTTAATTGTATTATTATTATTATTATTTTAAGAAGAACGGTTTTTTATTAATTTGATAAGTTCCAATCGATGAAAGCATTAATCTACGTTTTCAAAACTAATTGTTTTAGAATAATACTTTTGACAAAATCTCTCATTAATATAATAATAAAAGTGAATTAAATGTACGCAAAAAAAATTAGTAAATGTACGATTTAACATTTTTTTTTAAAAAAAGGTTCCTTCAACTATATAGTTTATTATATTACGGAGATAAGAAACATGCTCGTATTGTGATCTTTTAAAGCTAAAAAATTGGATGTTTTGTTAGTTACATGTTTGGTCAGTTGATTACTAATATATAATTAAATATTCAGTACACTGTGAAGCATTTTTAATAGCTATTTGTAGAAGTGACATTAAAGTATTAAATTTCAGAAATAACATTATGATTCATCCATAATTATCAACAATTTTGTAAAGGACATAAAATAATTTATCTTTATCTTGATTTTATATATTACTCGTAGTGCATCATTATTATTTCCTCTTTGAATTTTTTATATATATAATGAAAAACAGGAGATTTATAATTTTTTGTGTCAAAAGAATTTTGTGTAAATAGTGAAATAGTGAAGACGTGTAAATAATTTCGTGTAAATAGTAAATAAAACTCTCTATTATTTTCAACATCGCCAAATTTTATTATTTCAATTTCTTGTTAAGTATTACATTTATAAATACACACATTGAAAGTCTATGCAAATATTTTACAACACATTATATAAAATACATTATAATACCTTCAATTATATATTCTACACATATACTCAACACACGTAAATATTATTATTCTTTTATTTGGAGGTAAAATAATATATCTCTTGATGTGTCACTTTCAGCAACAAATTGTCGATAAACCGTTTGATATCTATCGTCCATTGTCTTATTTATTTTACCTTTGGACAGCCCATCTAAATAACTGAGCATACTTGTCATGATGTTTCGCATTTTTTTTATGTTATGAGAAAAGCGACAGAAATGTCATAGTCGTTTTCGTTTGGTTTGGTTTTGTTGACGTCGCACTTAAACCAACAGGAGGGCTATTGTAGACGGATCTCGTAATTTTGAACCTCAGTTAAATGAAGAGTAGGACATCTGAGCTTTCACCACTCTCCTCTAACTTCCACGAGGTACTCACAAGGCAGGACTTAAGGCTCTGACAAAATTAACATGCATTAGCCCCGGCTGAACGGAGGACCTTTAGTGGCATCAAGGCTCAAATGCACGACTCAACGAAAAACCCAAGTCGCGAGTCCTTGGCCATGATCTTTAGGCTACCGCGGCCATAATTCATAGTCGGAATTTACATCAATGACATTTTCCGAACTCTGAACTTTCATAAAAACACTTTTGCTTTTCATAACCAGTAATGGAAAATGTTATGTACAGAAATAATCTACGTTGTGCATCATCGATGATGATGCACGCATATCCTTATCGACACACCCATCACCGAAAAAATTAACCATGAGTTCGAAAATAAACTGACCATTAGATTAAAATGTTTTTAAAATGACTATGTCTCTAGTCAGGTAACCTAGCAACTGTAGTAAACATTGTTTATTATTTTCTGTTCAAATAAAGAAACATAATAATTCAAAGCATCTGAGATCAACAAAATCGTCAAATTATCCGAGGAGGACATCATTTCATGTTAAAACGATTTTTATTTAGTGTTATAAGAGAAAAGTGCATGAAATTGCATAGTATTTCTTCAAGACCGCAGTAATATTTGGAGTCAACTGTTTTTTTTTTATATTAAAAGCTTTCGTGCTAAACATTGTTTACAATACGTAGCTATCATACTATAAGAAATCAAATTTATTGTTTTAATTTTATTCACTCATTTTTATGTACATTTAACAGTTATATGTAGACAAGCAGAAATTAATAGAAAATTTCTGAACTTGAATCTATTATAACGCTTATTTGCGTGAAGATTATGAGGAGATATAGAGATTAAACTTGAAATTCGGCGTAGGTTTAATTTAAAAATATTATGCGTTTTTCTGACATAAAAACTTCACTCTCTTCGTTGCAAATTTCAATTATGATTTTATATTGAAATTAAAATTATTTTTCAATGGAAATTTTAAATAGATTTTGTGAGGTTTTATTTTGAAAAAGGTTTTAAAATTCGCAAAAATATCAATTGCGAATTAGAATATTATTTATAACTACATCATTATAGTAGGCAAAAAAACTACAAAACTACTTTCCTGAAATAATTGTAATAACCCTTTTGTACTGTGTTGAAGCTACAACATAATCTTTTTTAAATTTTCTTGCTTATTTATAAATATATTTATTTTGCTTAAGATTGGTAAATAAAATTAAGCAAACGAACGAAGTGTCGCCCCAGCTTCGCTTCTGTTTAGGACTTGAGCAATCAAAACTCAATAACAGTGCAAGCAAAAAGGAATCTATAAAGAAAATCAGAGAGATATTTAATGTATTCGTAGAATGATAAAATGTCGAATAATCTTACGATTTTTGAGCGAATAACTTTCTCATGGATAACAACAGATCTTGCTGAACCTGCTACTAGCTTCATCGACTTCCAAACTGATACCGTTGGTAAACACGGGTTACGCTCTTCAGGGATACTCAAGCGATCCTTCTCAATTTTCGACCCTCCTTCTTCTCTACCAATTTTTGTCTTTTCTTCAATTTTTTCTCGTCGAGACCACAATTAAATCTTGTTTGGTGCAGCATAGCCACATCCGGCTCTTGCGTCAATAACCTTTACATTCATTCACTCACCCACTGAAAACTGATGCCAGTCAAGAGCAATTATATTGGATCTAATTCTAGTTTCAGACATACATCAACCGAGTAACGTAACAGAACCAATGTTATGTGCATAAGACGTTATTTTTTTAATTTAATTAATTTATTTACTTTTGAAATTCCTCACAGGACATTCAGTTTAACATCCCAATTGTGTTATCAATATTTTCTTTTACTTACAACACTTCAACATGAATATAATAAAAAAAGTGAATTAAATAAAAATAAAGACGTCTAAACATGAATGAATAAAAATTAAAAAGGAAAACAATATTGAATAGAAAAATAATCATAATTACATTAGTTACAGAAAGACACATTACTTAAAATAATTTGAGAGAATAGAAATAAAATTAATAAGAAAGTAGAAGAATTTTAAATTATTCTAGTATGTTTAAGTTCCCATACACCAATGATAAAGTAAAGCATTACATAACTTATAGAAAAAAAAGTTGAATAAAATTTACCTGAAAGAAACAATATCTATAAATGTTTTTAAGAAAAATTAATCAAAACAATACAAAAGTACACAGATAATACCAGATATTGAAAAAAAAGACACAAAAGGAAAGAAAAACCATAAATAAAATTAAATATAACACTTTTAAATTTTGAAAATGGATTAAGAAAGTTAATTGTTGGGTTAAATTTGGTTTACTTGTCGAACAACCACCAAAGCCAAAATTTTATATAAAAATGTTATATAAACAAATTGTTTCAGAGCATCTAAGACATAAAAAAAGAAGAAAAAGTTTAGAAAATGCACTTTTTTCGTCTTCTAACATGTACAGAGCTTCCAGTCTTTCTTGGAATAATAATTAGTGAATCAGTTTTTTTGTATGAATTTAATCACCAGTAATAGTAGTTCGAATGAGTGTACAAGACCACTTACTCTTGAAGACGGTTCTAAACAGTCTGTTTGCTATACATGTAGGTTCGCACACATCAACAATGACTACAATAATTTTAGAAATGTTATTGTTTATAATTATTTATAATTTTATATCTTAATATGTAATTATAAATACGTTTTTCTATAATAATTATTTACCTATGTGGTCGAATTAATTAGATTCGAGTTTTTGACACTTTCTTTTCCCAAAAAGTGTTTTATTCCACGCAGGTATAATATAGGTGTTCACTTAGCAAGTTCAGTTAACTATCTTTACTGCTAACATTTAAATCTCTTACTCCAGTATTAATTTTTCCATTGTCTATTAATGCAATTTGTTAAGACTTTTTTGTACAATTCAATAATTTTAATTTTATTCTACATAAGTTATTTGTCACTCATTAGCCCGAAACGGTGAGGTAAAATTGTAAAACTACATAAAAGACATGTGGTTTCATTGATAAGTCATCGCTATTGTTTTTTTTTTTATAATAATCGCTTAGTTAAAATTGAAACAAAAACTTTCAGAGAAACTTTTGCAGGGTCTTAGAATTTTCGAAAAAAATCAGTAATTTTTATTAAATTGATATTAAAAATGAATATATTATGTATTAATTATTTTTATTTATTTATTTAATATGTTAAACATACTTCAAAATAAACAATTTAATATAACAAAATTCATGCCTATGCTATTATCACTTTAGGGATTTTCTAGAAGCAAACAATTTAGCCACTGTCTTCTTTAGTGCCTTCTATAAGCAAAATAAATATAGTTTTCTTTTTTTTCTTGTTTGGTGGGAGGGTGCAAAAAATTAGGGTTAAAACTATATGTTTTCCTTGGTTTTATTTTTGTTTGTATATGAGCAAACCCAAAAGTACTCTTGTAGCACTTAAATTTCAGCATTTAGCAGTTATACGTTAAAGTTCACCAGTAAAAAGTAATTTCCATACATATTTTTGGAATAAATTATCAATTTTTCTATAAGACTTATTCTAGGAAGACATACTATTCGGTTATTGGTAGTTCTATTATATTAATTTAGTTCAACGGATGATCATTTTAGTCAATTTTTACCAGAGTAGTATTTCACTGAATTACTTGCCATTATTAAAGAAATTTCTGAGTCAGTAGAGTGGGAACTTTTGGAGAGAAAATTTTCTTCAAAATCATCATCTCCACTAAAATCACTTCCATATTCATTTAGAATCTTTTATAGTTCTTCCGGGTAACGTGATCAGGTAGGTGAAGCAATCTTCTGGAAACTAATTTCAGAGCCATATGTACTACTGCTGAATAATGCTACTCCGAAAGGGAGGCGCAGTCTCCCGAACCGTTCTTGAAAAATGCGATGGTATTTGAACCGGATGCACGTGTCAAAATATAGCGCTTAGAAGGGGTCATAAAACAATGTCAAGGTTACAAAATAAGAAGCGACAGGAAAAATCAATTCTAGTGGATTAAACATGCAAGAGGTAATGGAAGGAATATGTTGCATGGATGCGAGACCGCATGTCCCCTGATACTTGTCAAGTATATACCCCTGATATTTTCTTCTTAAAGAATTCAAACCAAAATGTCCCCAAGTACTAATTGAAGGGAAAACGCGATAGGACTTACGCTGTATAAATGTTACCTATATAATACAGGAATAATTGAAAATATCACTTCTCGGGTTCAGTTCTCATTTTTTTCAGTCCTCTGTTAGATGACGTCAGCGATTACAGTGAATTCCAGTATAAACAATTGCCTTTTTAAAATACCATAAGTTAATTATATATTTATCGTGAAATTGTTGCTGTTTATTTTTATTTGAAGACAATTGTTTGCTAGAGCTGCTTCTGAAAAGCAGCTCTAGCAAACAGTACATGCAAACAGTTTTTAATCGCACTATTATTTATTTGTAGGTCTTAAGAATATTCGTTTCAATGGATACTCTTATGCATAATATACTCTTGCTCATACTATCGACTTGAAATTTGCTCGACAAAATAATCGTAAAAAAATCATAAAATAAGAACTATTATCTTTTGACTAAACTATCGTACAATTTTTGATGGGTGATTCTGCGTTAAGGACTGTATATTGGCGAGAGCAGCCTCTCATCTAAATAGCTGGTACGTCAAAGGTCATTGGTGTTTTTTAAGCCATTTTCTTATAAATTTACCATTTTTCTACTATGAGAATGCAATTTTTGGTTCTATATATGATAACAAAGTTATCATTTGCTATTTTCATCCATACTTAATTCTTTACTAGGGAATATATATTTACCTCACTCACACACCACACGGTTTATGAAACGTTGGATATTTAAAGGCGTATAGCGGTCAATTGGAATAGTGAGTGTTTCAACTGGTAAAATTATTTTCTTTAGTTGTTAAATTATTTTAAATTAAATTGAACACTGTTGAATATTACTTAAAATGTGAACTTCTATGAATTTTATTTAAGTTATGAAAATTTATATTTTAAAGAGAATTGGTTTTATTTTCCGTTTTTAAGGTAATCTAGATAGAAAAATGTGTTTAATATTGCTTTTCTTGATTTTGCTGTTAAAAAATAAATGACTTTCTGCTTATTGTATAGATTACAAACTTGTGAAATGAATTTAATATGCTTTAATAAGCCCAAACCTGGAATAAAGAATTTTAAAATGGGAAACAAACATGCAACACCATAGCGGAAATTATTTGCTTTTTTTTTAAGAATTTCGGTATATATTCGTCACAGTCTTTATCCATAAAATTGTTATTTTGACGTTACAAAATTAAGTTATTTTCTAGTCAGCGTTGAGGTTCTTTTAGATAAACTCTCATAAATTTTATGTACTGCACAATATCTTGCACAAAAATGTTGGAAAAATGGAAACGCAATATTTACAAATTTTAAATCTTATTAAATTTAAATTTAGAAATTATAATTATGTTCAGTATGTAAAATATTTGCTTATAAGCACCCTAGAAATTTAAGTTTTGAAAACTGAAAATGTTTTGCCAAGTGTACCTAATGAAAAGTGCATGATTTACAGGTATGAATTGGGCCATTCATTATATCAAATACTCATGCTTATTTTTGTAAATATGATTTTCTTTGTACGAATAGGTACACAAATATAAAGATATCTCGATGTTAAATTATGACCTACATTACTGTTTATTCGAAAAAATAAAGTGGAATAAAATTTGGCATATTTTTTTTTCTCTTGTAGAATGCGTTTCAGTTATATTAAGAACTACGTTTGTGTTTTAGAACTTTACAAATTACCTATAACTTTACTAATATAAAGATATAAAAGATATTTTTAATAGTAGCATCAGCAATGAGAGGTAAATCAAAAGAACTGAACGCGCAAAGACATTTTTTTTTATTTCATTCTTAGAATTCTGCGTTGAATAGATTACATTCTTACTGATGCTTTCAATACATTGTCTGAAATTTGTAAGACCACAAAGGTAATAAAGGATTATACGAAGCAGGAAGAATTTAAATATATTTCAAATGCAATAATTATATTATTTTAAAAAGGTTTATAAGAAATTGTCAAAAAATTACTGAAATTGATACGAAGTTTTCCAGAAAATATGACTTAATCAGAAGATAAGTTCTAAATTAATAATTCAAGATACTTGCTATAAAAACCCTATTTTCAAAATAAGCCCTATTAAGATCACGAGCCCGACTTATTGCCCACACAAAGTTAAATGGTTTTTGTACACAATGAAGAATGACACATATCCAAGCAATTAGAATAAAGGATAATGCACTCAAGAAGTTACTCGTATAAGGAAGTGGGCTAATTTATTTCAATCTTTTCTTGCAAAGTGACTTAAGAGATTTGCTAATGTGGGATTCTGCAAGCATTCGCCAAGTTAAAAACACCATGAACATCTTCTCAGAAAGATGAATAGATCAATAATTAATCCCACAAGAACGATTTTATATCTCCCAAATTTTGATATTGCAATAAATAAATAAGCTATTCAAAGAACGTACGTACACCAAAACCAATAACTAAACTTAAAAAAGAATGGATAGATATCAACGTGGAAATATTGAGAAGCCTAGGCTATAAGAAGTTTGTTTCTTCGGTGAAGAATTCACAGGATAAGTTAAAGGACAGCTGTGTTGCCAGTGCTCTGCGAGCAGTTTGTAATGGCAGGAAGAGCTCATTTGAAGATAGTTATATTGCTCGGCTTGAGAGGTTACATTCGATGTTCTTAATGGAAACGAAATTGCAATATTCAGGACAGAATTCGGTGTCTGGAGCTTTATGACAAACTTTTCTTTTACAGGTTTACCATTCAATGTAGTATTTTCTTTTCTTTGTTTGATTTTCGTGACAATGATATAAAAACTGCTTACGATTACATTTTATTCATAAAAGCTTATAAAACCATCGAGCAAATGGCAGCTTTTGCATTTTCTGAAAATTCTATGAGTATTATTATATGTATATGTGGGGCTAGAATTCCTGCCTTTAAATTATTGCACATCCGCTTAATAACGCTTTAAACTTATTGATGCTTATTAGTAAGAAGTACACAACGGATATATTATTTCTTATGGGGATAGATATTCACCCATTTCTTATCTAAGTATTACATTACATTCAATACTGTCTGGAACAGATTGCGTCGTCACTTTCTTGCTTTATCGATTGTCGGCTTACGTCTCCTTCTGCTTGTGTTGTTTCTTTCCTCTTCTCGCCTATTCTTTGGTGGGGTAAGGGATCTTCTTTCACGCTATTCGGTGAATGTTCATCACCAACACCTGTACTCCTATGTTGATATCCTCTGGATGGGTTTAATCGGTAATCTCTGAAACAGCTCTCTGGGTAGAGGGATGTAGAAGCAGTCAAAATTTCCAAAATATTCTTCGGAACTATTTACCGCCATTAAAATATTACATATTTTAATAATAAATTAAATTTAATGATGCTTATCAGTAAACATAGCAGAATTATTTACTATGGGGCACTGTTCCCCTTTCTCAAGCAACAAATACAAAGCATTTTGTTCCATCTCAAACGGGTTGCGTTTTTCCATTCTTGCCTTATCGAACTTCGTCCTTCGTCCGCCTGTACTTGTGCTGTTTTTCTCTTCTCATCCATGCTGTACTGGGTTCCCTTCTCCCAAGCTTTTCCGATGTTTGTTCGACATGAACACATGATCACACACGTTGATACCATCTGGATGAGGAAATCGTTAATATCGGAAGCAACGGAATGGGAAGAGAATAGGGAAAGCGCAAGCAATCATTACTTCCTCATATCTATCATATTAAAGCTGAATTTATAGCATCAAAAAGTAAATAATATAAGATTATTTTCAGCCATTTCATAAGTTCTACATTTTTTACTCATCAAAATAGCACACATATAACACATAGCTTTCAGCAAAAAAAAATATATATATTATTAATCATCCATTAACCGTTTTTAGTTTTACAAAATTCCAAATATGTGCATTAGTTAAAATTATCTTTAATAGTGTAAAATCGTTATTTTTAAATCATCTATGATTCCTCGTGATTGAAATCAAATTTGGAAGGCTAAATAAGCAAATTACATTTTATATGATTTCGTTCATTGAAAAATGTTTTGTTCATTTATCTTTAAGATAGAAAATTCCGCACGGACATTGAAATTCAGTTTCATATCTTCTGATAAAGAAATAACGATGTCTTGCTTGAATTTCATAAAAAACGAGATTTGTTACCTATATGAATCGAATAAAAATTTTGACATCAAATCTCCTCTCTCAAAATAACTAGGCTCAATTTGGAAGTAAATTAAAAATAATTTTGCTACATATCAACTTTTGAAAAGCCATCAATGATAAGAAAAAAAGCATTAATACATTCAAACATTAGCAAATTGACAAAAAATTGAGTGAACTAGGGAAAAAATTAACATTACAAAAAATATTTCTCATTTTTCCAAACATTATTATAACAGTTATAAGTTATCCTAGCTTTTAATTTATATTTTTAAAAAATTGTAAAGATTTTAGTTGAAAATCAATGTATGATATTTAAAATTTAAATTAATACTTTTATATGAATTTAAACTTCTGTAAAATTACTCTATCTCCGTCTGGAGATAAAGTAAAGTAAATCTTACTTTATCTGGAGATAAAGTAAGATTGTTGCATTCAAAATTACGAGAGCTCGGTACCCTAAGAAGGACCAAATCATAGACCTCTTAAAAGTTTTTACATCGTGTTAATCTGGAATTCTTATATTTCGATTGATGTAGTGTTTTCTTATTAGTAGAACAAGAAGTTGGAAATAGTAAAATGAAAAAATACAACAATCAATTTTAGGGATTGACCATGCCCGTTTTTCCAAAAAGTTAGTAATTTTGTGTATTTTAATTTTTTTTTTAATTTTTAAAATTAAAAAAAAAGAGATTAACCATCACTGTAGTGTTTGGGATTCTTTTTAGGGACTAAAACGCTCATTACGAACGATTTCTTATTATTTCGCTTTTAACTTGTAGTGCTTTCATTCATCAAATTCAAATTACGCTTTATATTAATTATTTAAGTTTTTCTTTCTTACCCATCGATACTTTTACATAAATATAACATTCGCCAATACGCTAATTAAAAAAAAAAAACTTTTTATTCTCTCTCTGTATATATATATATATGACATTTTTCTTGTTAGTTACAATTATTGTTCTAAGATAATCAGTTATTAAAAATAAATACTGAAATTATTTGAAAACGCAATAACTAGAAAAAAACATGTGTAACGTAGATTTGAAATCGTATTTTAAGTTATTCGAAGAACACTATGAAACTTTTTAGAGATTTATAAATTTTAAAATAATTTTCATCAGTGTGTCCTTTTTGTAATATATATCAATTCATTTGAATTGCTATCCTTTTCTTTACTACTTATCAATCACTTCTAAATTTTTTATGCGTTATTCCATTATATATTGTATGTAACTAAATTTAGAATCTGTTTTGAAATAAAGTGAATATTTTTTTGATGAACTAAACTGCACGAAATATGGAGGTCTTGTATATATCTAGCATGAGGTTCGACATTTTATTTTTTGTCTCCAAAACAGTTAAGTTATTGTAAAGTCGATTACTAAAGTTGTCGAAAAATTCCTTGAGATTATTGCAAAAACATCATTGAAAAATAGTTATACATTCTGGATGGATAGTGCTTACAAGTTCCCAATTTTTTTGAAATTTGTATTTTAAAATTCTTTCAAAAAACATCAATGTTTTTTATCATAAATCATTATCTCGAATATTAACAGTGCATTAAAATTAAAACACAATTTTTAAATGTCTGAATAGAAAAGAAATTTTAAAAATGCACTTCCCTTAAATTGAAAGTTTAAAATATATATATCTGTCTCTTCAAATTATTATTTCAACTATATTATTTAACCTAAATCATTGATCAAATACAAGTAGAAAGTATTCATTTCTCTACAAATATTTGGGAAAACATTGAAGACTGCCAACGTAATTTCTGCAGAAATTCTTAAGTTAGCAAACTTAATTTTTCGAGTGAATAATTTGATTTTTTATTTACGTTTCTAGAGAAGTAAGAAAGATAATTCGAGGAAGTAATGTATAATATGATAATAATATATTTCAAGGAAAATCTCGTCATATATAAAAACAAAATTGAAAACCATTTTCTTGCCGTAATAGTCTAGGAAATTCTTATTGATAAGTTTTTGAGGAATGCTTTAGTGTATGTGTTATAATTTTGATCATTCGAATTTATAATACATTTTTATCTTTTCTAGTAATACATGTTTGGAAATGAAAAGTGCAATGCATTATAAGAGTTTAATACTTTTTCGATATAAATATTCATAAGGACAAGAGACAGACGAGGATTTATGTTTTAAAATGGAAGATCAAAAAATTATCTTGCATTTATATAGTTCCCTGAGCTTCTGCGTTTGATAATGAATTTAAATAAAATAAAAATAAAGTTTAAATTAAACTTTTATTTAAATATTAAGATATATATAAATATTTATTAAATGTAAAATAATATAGCAAAATCGTGAGGTACTTAATTAACATACCTAGATAATTTCCAACAAATTAAGTACCATAGCTACTTATTAAAATATGAGATAAAAGAGTATTAATGCCTCACGCCGTTAAAAAATTTGTATTATTTTGCTTTTAAAAATTAATGCTTTTTTTATTCTTTAGTTTATCTTTAAATAAGAACTTAATTTAAAAAATGTTTTCACTTATAGTAAAATAAATAGTTTTATTATGAAATTGAAGACTAAAAAATTCAAATACGAGTGCAAAATTTCTATTCGATTGGACGTTGTTATTTCCAAACCCCAAGCTCATCACTACTTAAGTATGCTGTAATATTGTATTGCTGTAATATTGTTTTCAAAAACAGATGCATCATAAATAGATCAAAGTTAGTAAATAATTTCAATGAAATTTTTCCTATGGGCAGTAAGAAATACTTCGTTTACAGAATATGTCTTCATCACAAATATAACTTATAACTAGATTGTCGTTTGCGGTTTAAACTCTTTCAGATTGTTAATATTTCTATTTATCCTGTGTTATGGTTTAAATCATTTTCAAAGGGTTTCGCAAAAAAATATTTCTATTTGAATCCAGTTCAGAAAAAGTGTTTAAAATTCCACCAACATTAAATTTCGTTGGAGTAATTTATACTGAATATAAGGATTCGTTATATAAAGTTATAATACCCTTTTAACACTTTGCTAGTCGCATGTTTCAAACTAATGTGGTTGCTCTGTATCTGTAAGATACATCAGTATGTAATGTGAATATTGATAAATGAAATATATAAAAAGCTCAAACAAGTACAATTAAATCAAATTCTTTATTATTATGCATATATATATATATACATTGTTTTACAAATGAATTGATGTATTGAAATACACATGAGAGTTATATATACAAAAATCTATATTTAAATTTTTACGATAGTTAAACAATTAATTTTATCAGTAAACCTAGGCAATTGGGTAAAAATAACGCATTTTTCTTCTTACTCAGTGTTCATATTCTCTATTTCATTCATTTCTACATTTCTGAGAGTAAATAAATGTGAAGTGTTGCAAACAGAATTTTGTACCATATTTTTTTGCATGAATATCTAGTTAAGCGTATTTTCTTCTGTTTTTCGCCAAATTTGTACCTTTTATGTGAAGAATTATCTTTATTATTTCTGTTTTTAACTTCTTTTTCAGACTACCTTTTCTGTGGTACTGTTTCATTCAAGCGCACAGCAGTAGATATTAGCAGACAGCTGTTTGCAAATCCTTTCTGAAGTTGTTCCTCAATTAGTTGTTTTCCAAGTCTTTTTAGAAATACTCTCCTTCTGATTGATTCATTTCCACTACCAAAGAATAGAATTTGACTATTGATTCCTGTAATATTGAACAATAAAAAACACAACTATAGACTTTCTTTTAGTGTTCCTGGCGACCGAATACGTCCCCTATATCGACTCCAATCTTATTTTTGATATTATTTCCTGTTTTCTCTTATCTCATGTACTTTCATCAATTTTATCATCTAAATACATGGATGATGTTAGTAAAACATTTTTAGTACTATTATTTTGGGGAATATAAGAAACGAATGCACTCTCTTTCCGAAACTGCTGTATGAAATTTCTCGATTCTTTATACTTTTAAATTTTTGAGGTATTTGTCCTTTATTTTTTTAAAATTCGAACAAATGACAAAAGGTGCTCTGATAATGACTTTGGAAGAGATATATCACTGAATAAATTGTCTTCTGTAAAGTTTCGGCCAGAATTATTTATCGGAGCAATCATCAAATCCACGACATCTAAACTTTTGTTGCTTATAGCATGAGCTCCTTTTGGTTGTTTACCAGCATAAAGTTCTAACATGTGTAGAATGTCTTTGGGTCCAAGAGAACAAATATGTTTAATCTATATTTGGTGGGTTTCGAAGGAATATATTGAATGAAGGTTTACAGTCCTCTGAAGGCTTCAAATATTTCATTTAATGTAACTCATACACCAACACAGTATCATGTGATTGACAATTTGAAACAAATCTTTCAAAAAACTCAAGAGTCGAAGCCTAGTGATCATTTTTTTTCCTGTCTGACCTTGTTTCCCTGTTATCAAATCGAATTACTCCAAAGAGGAATCTGAACCTTCGCAAACTCATGGTGAAACAAAAGATTTCTACTCCAACTCCGCATGTGTCCCACAAATCATCAATATTTAAATGTCCTGCTTTAAAAAGACCAGCTAAGAAGAAAAGTCTAATAAAATCTTTGATTTCAATCGCATCACTATAAAAAGCATATTTTTGGTCCTTTATCTTTCAGTAGTATAGTTGGTTTTCTTCCAATAATAAGAATTGATTATCTTATTTCTTGCGTATCCTATTAGTATCATATTGTCCCTGTCTTTCATCAACACAATCATCTGTACTTTAATCGGTATCGTTCTGCTCACTTCAAGAATATTATTAAAGCTCCTCTACGTTTTCAGATGCATCCGTATCAAAATCTTCCTTCCTTTCATCTTGGATTTGTATTTCCAATTCCTCGTTATCAGTATTTTCAGCTTCGGAATCATCAAATAATAATTTTTCAATTTCCAATAAATCGTTCCTATTTTATCAGAAAGATTAAAGTAATCTTTTCTCGAAGCTATTTTTATATGTAATGAAAAAAATGAAAAACAAATTATAGTTAGTTTCACGAAATTCATATAATTATGAATAGCTTATATGCAAAGGTAAAAAAAAATCTCAAAAGTGGTCACGCTGTATCTCTGAGATAAATTATGGCTTAACATAGTAAAGTTAAGCATAATTTTTTTTTAAAAAGTGTAAAAAATACTATTATTGATTTAGAAAATACAAGAATAAATTTAAAAGCAAGAAATACTTACAAAAGTAGTCGCACTGTATCTCAGATAATCTGTAACAATCACCTAAAACGTGGGAACAGCACTAACATTCTTTTCAAAACAAATTAGCAAGATAGTAAAAAGATTTTTCTCTCAGACACAACGCCATCTAGTTATTGAAAAATGAAGTAATTATGTATCTGTCAGATATGGCGCGATTAAGGGAATGTTAAAGACGTGAAAATGAAATAGTAACATGGTCATCTATAAAAGTAAGAAATGCACACATTAAATAAAATTTTTGTACGATCTTTCATCTAACTGATTTAAAATAAATTATCATTTCAACGGGAGCTCAATTTCTTTTTAAATAATAAATTATATAGCTACAAAATTATTTTGATTATATTGCAAAAAGAAAAATTCTATCATGCGATAGTTGAAATAAGCATTATACGAAAAATAAATATTCAATAGCAAAATGTTTAATATCTAAGTAGTTGAATCCAAATGACAGTTTTGAAAAATTTCTTTAAGCCGCTTATTTATTGTAACATTTTACCTTATCTCAGTAAATACAGCAAACGTAACAATTATACTACTTTTAAAAAGATTTAAATTCCATCAGTAGTTGATGTAAAGCTAAAAATGCATTTGTTTGTATTACGTAAACTCTTTATTATTTTGGAAGTAAAATTAGTTTTAAATGGATCTGACATTCGGTCTAAGTTCCACTTTCTGCTCATAATAGACCATGTAAGAAGCAGTAAAATTAAATACTCTTAAATACGTTTTGTTTTTATCTGAATGAGCTCCCAAACCTAATTTCATGTGAACGATGGGCTTTATTTGAAATTAGTTTAACTTAAATAATCAGAAGACCATTCAGCAGAGAATAGTGTTCTCATTTCGGAGGATTATTTCAATCTTTGCATCCGAGTTTAGCAGAATGTAACTCTCTCGCGGTTCTCTGAAATTGCTTTCTGTGTTTTACAATTATTGTAGTTCAGATGCTTATTTAGAATAGTAGTGGATTATTGTGTTAAATATTTAATCTGTGCTAATGAAGTATTTCTCCTATTTTCAATGTGAGGATAAACGTGAAAGTAAGTTTTGCGGTTACCGTATTCAAAATATAAATATTTGTCATCTGTCGTTTTTATTATTGATTCAAGTGTTGTGTGTTGAGTTAATAAAATATTTTGAGTACCGAGAGCAGATCAGAATGAAAAAATAAATGTTGTGTATTGTTGTTGTAGAAAGCAAATACAGTATTTTCTCTCAACGTCTGTTACGCATACCTTTACGAGTCCATGAATAAATTTTATGGTATATTGATAATCATTAGAATTAATACTATAATAAAAAGGAAGAATTAAAGAGTACATTTTACAACACATGTTTACTTTCTGATGGTGATTGATTCCCTTTATTATGCATGGGCGAAATTCAGCAATCCTGTGCACCATATAATTAGATGTATTTCTATATATAAGGTTATAAATTATATTTAAGAGAAATAAAAGGCTAATGAAACGGTTATATTTTGGGTTTATACTTGTTTTATAAATTTTGTACATCAATATGGATCGTAGAAAAATGATTAGTATTTTTCAAGTTGGTTTATATATACCTTTAAGAGTACAAGAATAACTCTTAAGGTATGTTAAAAACTATTAGAAGGAAAATTATTATACTAAGAAAAAAACAAAAGTCTTTTTCTTACAAATATTTATTTTTTTGTGGTGGCTGATTACCTAGCTATAGATGGGTAAATTTTAAAGACCATGTGTATGTCTACAGAAGTACGATGCTAAATATATTAAGCACTTTTATTAAGACCGTGGTAATTGAGTGGTCATAGTCGTGAGCTCATAACCAATGTTCTTTGCTTCTAGTGCTAACATGTGCTAAGACCAGTAAGAAGGTGTGACCCGGGCGTCCTCTTGTGCCATCCCTAGATTCAATTATTACACACTACGACACAAATAATTACAAAACCACCAAAACAACTTTCACAATTTATTAGTATATATTTACTATGACACAGATGACTACGCTCTCCAGGGTATGCTTTCTAATATCTTAGTTCAACCCAACAATAGTAATCTAACAGACTCTTACCAATAGTCCTGCCTCGACTGCAACTCAGCTTTTGGAACCACTGTTGAAAACACTAGATCAATCTTTCTACGACAATCCTTACTTGAACCCTCTACTTCTAGACTTTAATTCCTCTTTTCTCTTACCTAACACTTCAGCTTCACCTCATCTCACCTACAGCTTCTCTCAGATCCTCCTTCAGATGTAGTTTATATATTTCCAAACCTAACACTTCACTTCATTCCTAACTGCTTTACATACTAACTTTATGTATCACGTTTCATTTTTGGGTGGGCAAAGGTTTTTTAGTGAAAGCAATCAATCTCAATTGAAAGTACCCAAGGTTAGTGAAGAGAAACCGCGAATAGCCCAATGTCACAAAGGAAGGGCAGGTTTGTTGCAGGTAAAATCAGCCGAGGCTCAAAATGTTTCCTGTTAGTTTGTTGTAAACATAAGGTGAAGATGGGGTGTCAGTATAGGTGTCATTCTAAATTCTCACCGAGGTTCCAGCGACGAAACAAAACTACGAGGTCTGTCATCAAGAGCTGTTCTGTTGCATCTAACTGCGACATTAATAAACAATCATTCAATCATCAATATCCATTTTCACTCTTGTGATTTCTAGTTTCAGTATTCGTGAGTGAAACTTTTCTGGTGCACGTTTTCTAGAGCAACCTTTTTGCACTTGAAACTGCCTCCAAGTGTTGAATAGATTTAAAGTTTCTTAACTAAGAGTCCTAATAACGTTATAAAACCAGTACTATATAGTTGATCAGCTACATAAATTCATTCAATGTATTCCCTATTATACATATTAGGAGACTAAACTTTGTACACTGATAACCGCTGTTAATTTCATTTTTGACACTTTGAAAAGTGATACACTATAATACTTATTTTTATATGGTTTAACGTACATTTCTATTAATGTATTGCAGTGCACTTGGAAAAACTAAAACTGTTTAAGACAATTAGAAATGAAAAGAATATGCTAATTTCAAATAAGTGGAACAATCTAATGCATATAGTTGGTAAAATTTTATAAGTTTCATTTAATGCAACAAATCCTTTGAAACTGCATTTTAATCTTTCATTGTTTGCAATAGTATTGTAAGTACGTTTTATATAATAAGTTCTTTAGTGGCTTCTTTTGGATTTGACGTTTGAATATGTTACCATGGAATGCACGTGCTTAAAGAATTGAATATTGTAACCCTTTATTATATATATATATATATATATATATATATATATATATATATATATATATAAATAAATAATAGTAGAGGTAATTCAAGTTAGAGGCAATACGGTAGCTAAACATTTCATCAAGGATGCATATTGCTCAATGAGAACAATTTCAACCAAAATATTATGTTCGCTTATGTTACAGAAATGCTAATGATAAACACTAACTCTAAGATTCATTCATTACAGAGATATTCAAAATTGTCACTGATAGATCAGTGGTAGAAAGAGTTACTAGACTTACTGCATCTCGTTCTAGAAGTATGAGGAATGATGGTGACGATGGAAGGATATATATTACCATTACAAATAGCAAAATTATTGATCTATCGCCAACCAACATTTTTTAAATATCCAGTTGTTTTACAGGCGAAACAATTCAGATGATTCAGCAAACAATTAAAAGAAACAAAATGGATGAAAAGTTGTATTCTGCCAAAATTAGCTAGATAGCTAAAATAGATTTTTTTTTACTTATGCTTTTATGTAGTTGACTCTGTGAGTCGGACAAAAAAAATAAAATATTCCTGATAAGATTTTATATTTACCAGAACTGAATTTTAGTAATTAAATGTACAACTTTAACCTTCATATGTAACTTCAATTTTCAGAAAAAAGTTTTCTTGAAATCAGTTTTTAGGTTTAGAAAAGCAATAAAAAATCATGCAGTCATTCTAAAAATATGACAATTGAAGCTAAAGTTTAATAAGGTATTGATACATATTACTCTATGAATTATTATTCGAATTTTATAAAATGAAATAAACAAGGATTACATTTTTTATACTTGAACTTTGAATAAATCTCTAAAATAAAAGAAATTCATCAATTTTTTTGTTTCATGACATACTCTAGGCATTTAATATTCTGTACAAACTATTTAACATTTTTTCAACCTATTTTATACCTATAATCCCAATACTAAATTAAAATAATTTAAAACATAAATCTCGCTCGTTGAAAATTATTTAATTTAATTTTCTTTGTAACTTGTCCATTTCAGTGGGAATCAAGCTACGTGCAAATGAAATGTTTCAAACAATTTCTCATTTTTAAAAGAATTATTTTATTCATGAGGCATCATTTATCCAAATTAACTTTACTCTACAATTGAGATTAATACGTTTGATCAAAGCATTATTTTTTTCTTATTAATGTATATATATATATATATATATATATATATATATATGTGTGTGTGTGTGTGTGTGTGTGTGTGTGTGTAAATTAAAACGATGAATTATATGGTATTCGTATTAAAAATATGTTTCATTCCTCTTATTATTAGTTTAGTTTAAAATATCTCAAGACTTTCACTTTCTCGACGTAGAAAATCTCTTAAGAAAACCCTAAAATGTTCAAATATTTATTTAGGTAAACTTTTCAAATTCTTTCTTTGAATATACTAATTTATAATATTTATTTTAATGTAATAAATACATTATCCTTCTTTTGATTAAATTGTCTTGTAAATTAATCTCTTTCGAAGAGATCCAGACAGAAAAAAATTCTACAAGCTAGTGTTTAGACATGGTAACTTCCTACATTCTCTTACTTTACAATACAACAATACTCGACAATTTTAGAGAGTTAAAAGTTTACTAATAGCTAGTGTCAGATCATGGAAGAAATAAAATTGTTTCACCAGTGAATGAATTTTATTGTTCGTTTTAATGTACTTTCATGCGATGGATTCGAGTATAATCTTTCAACGTTCAGTCTACCAACAGGAATTCAAGCCTAAAAATTGTTCTTGCTTTTTATTTATATTTATTTTTTATCATATTTATCAAAGTTCTCTAAGCCATGATCCAGTTGATTGTATATCATGTAACATGCTTTTCGTTTGAGTTGTTTCAGAAGAAAGTATATGCGATTATATCTTGCCATTTGAGATTATAAACTTGTAACTGTCACAAGTTGTAACATTTCTTGAAGCACCATGAGAATGAAGCACCATTTCTTGTTCTACTTATCAAATTATTTTTTATTATTAGTGGCATTGTTCAGTACAATTTTTGAAAGAATATTTTGCTGTAAGATTAAGAGGTACCATGACCTTTAATGGTACCAGCAAATATGAGGAATTGAAGAATACCATATTCAAGACTCCTTGCTTTTGTGATATACATCTTTTCAAAATATTAGTAGAAATTAACTTTTTTGTTTGTCTAATAACGATATTTAATCATTCTATAGAACTATAAATGTGTTTTTCTGTTGCCCAATAGACTTGTTTTCCGCCTTAGTTGAATTGGGGCAAGATATTTGTGAGACACATTTCAATTTAAGTAACATTTCAAAAAAAACTATTACACCCAATATAGTTCCAGATTTTTATTGTATGTATAACGAATACTTAAGTGTATAGTGAACCAAAAATATCATTTTTTCTAAATAATATTTAAATAAATATAAAAAAATACTCGACAAAAATTAAAATTTCCAAAACCATAAAGTTCTATAATACAATAATATTGTTGTAAAATTATTCACCATAATTTGTTCATTATTTTACACATGAGAAATCAAATAGCTTATATATTTATGGAATATCATTTTTAAAAATGGCGCCTAACTGCAAATATATTTGAAAAAGCATATTCGTATTCAACTCGAATGGGTAGAAAATATATTGACTCACACTTTTTAGGACAGAAAATAATATTTGACAAACTAAACATTTTTACAGTTTAATAAAATAAATTAAATATTATTATTACTAGGCACACACAAATTCTAAGCTCTACAAACAATTTTAAAACTTAAATGTCACAGAAAGAAAAAAAGTATTTCATTCATTATTTTATTTTACCTAACATTTCATTGGTACATTTAAATCTTGAAAAATAAATTTTCTGAAAAAAAAAATATTAAAATTTAAATTTTCTTAAATGCTTCAAGACAAACCCCATGAAAAATTCGAATTGTTTTCCTAGATATGATTAAAAAGAGCTAAAAGTTTATGGTGTACATGATTACTTCTGATCATCCCTTTACGGTACTAAAACATCGAAACTCAATTTTTCAAAATATGATTTTTCATCATTTCGTACTAGATATTATAAAAAAATATTTACATGTAACCTAAGAAAATTTGAACACTTAAAATATTAAGCAACTTTAAATAATTTAAGTTAAATTTATTGCTTTTCATTTTTATTATCATAGCTATACAAGGAAATATACACATTAAAAGAAGAAACATTTTTTCCCGATTTTCAATAATCAAAAAATTGTAAACTGTATTAAAACAATTACGTGTTGGGGCTAATAAGTAATGAGACTGACACTGCAACAGGAAAAGTATACATAAGTGATAGCGAGTGACAACTTTTTAGCGTGAAGCCTTCTCTTTGAATTGCAGTGCCTCTCATTTCTGCAAACAAATTCGTATACCCGTAGCTTTCCATCTCTTTAGAATTATTATTTTTTTATTTGCTCAAAAAAATGATAAATGTGTTTTAATAAAAAAACAAATTGTAGAGAAATTTCACATGAAACTTGGAAAGTCCGCTACTAAAACTTATAATTTATTGAAAGATGAGTATGAAAATGAATGCTTAACGTGTGCATGTGTTTCCGAATGGGTTAAGCATTTTGAAGATGATTCAGAAGACGTTGAAGTTTATTCAGGCTTGGGTTGCTCTACCACGCTAAAAATGGATGACAATATCGAAAGAATAGGTAATTTGTTTGATCTGACAGTCGGTTAAATTTGTGTGCGATTGTTGAGATTATAAGAATTAACAAAAAATCCGTATGGAAACTTTTACCGCGAAGACAATAAGCTGGCTTGTTCCACATTGTCTGAAAATAGGTTTCTTGCCAAGTACAGCATGACAATGTTAAGCCATCCGTCTTATTCGCCGGATCTTGAACTATTCGTCATCTTTCTGTTTCCAAAAGTGAAATCTGCATTAAAAGAAACGGGATTTGAGTCAATTAAGGCTATGAAATAGAGAATGGAACGTGTCCTGAAGGGAGTGACGGAAAAAGACTTTCAGCACCCGAACTGAGGAATATTCGAATAGAGCGTTGTAGGAATGGAGAAAAAGCATATATTGAAGTTAATAATAAGTAAATATAGATTGTATCAAAATAAAATGTTTTATAGCGTAAATCTTGTTGTTTAATATCAACCCACACCTCGTATTTTATTGTAATAATATTTCTAAGCATTTATTTGTGTATGAAGTGATGCAACAACGTCATCTTTCTGACTCCTGATCACTAGGTAATTAATATCACAAAATAATATTGAACTCCACACTCATGCTAACAGCAACTGTTTATTAAAAACATTTAAAAGGAGTTTAAATTGAGGAAAATCATAAGCTGACGGCTTGACAGCTTATTGAAACAATAAAAAATCAGAGTAGATAACTGGAAACCTTCAGTGTGGATTCTCTCCTCGATTGCTTTTCAATGCTACTTAATATATTGTGGGTAGCATAAGGAACTTAGTTTATTTGAGCTGGCTTGCCTTGCCAGAAAAGCCAGCTTGTTCTCATAATAGTAGTTAGAGTGACGGTTGGTTGGAACTTTGAGTAACTTCAAGTCGCTACAAAAGAACCGAATTTTACATATTCTAATGCAAACCGTTTTTATAAGTGTATCCGTAAAAATCAATATATAATAAAAGAAAGTAAAAAAAAAATATTATCACTAAGCAATATTTTTTAATTCTTAGTTCTCCTGAATAATTTAAAACTATTGATTTATTAATGGATTGTTTATTAACATTGCAGATAGATGGAACACAAGGGTTTGTTGGTTAGGTACCAAACAAACCCTTGTTTGGTACCTAACCAACAAACATCCCAAACATTTACATCACGAGATCGGAAGGACTTGGGGCCTAGACAGATATAGAGTGCATCAGTTGTGCTATACGACGTGTCTTTAGTGACACAAGTACTCAAACACACGACTCAATGGAAAGAACTCCGGCCGCGAGTTCTAGATCAGGACCACTAAACTAATGCGATCACAGTTTTAAAATAAATTTTTCTTAGAGAAAATCCTAGAAAATTTATACACAAACTATCATCATTTCATTGAAATTGTGAACATATGTGAAGACTGAAAGAAAGTTGAAATACTACTCGATTTAATGAGTTTAACATATGTATGACCTCTTAAAATAATAAAAAGTGGCATGAATATTTTTAATTATTTTCTTCATATTCATTAAATTAAATTTCTCAATACAATTTTTGTAGAAAAATATTCAGCTGCTTAATTTTAATTATAAAATTTTATGAATATTTTGTATTGCTTACAATCCACATATATTAAATGAAATTGATCAATAAAATTTATTAAAGCAATATTCACTATTTAAATTAAAACAACAAAAAGGTTTTGAGTATATATATATATATCACATTCTTTACTTCCCATGCATTGATAAATATTTGTGATGCTTTTGTATTCGGTGTAATGCATAAAAAAGGAATTTAAATATATTTGAGAAATATCTAATAGAAATTGCAACACAGTATTAATTACAAATATGAACACTGCAAGTCTTTCATTCCTAAACATATTTATAAGATTCTCTTTGCTGTCTGTTACAAACTTTTCAAATACTCGAGATATTACTTTTTAAAAAATAATTTTACAATTTCAATCACATATTAAAGTAGAATAAATTGTTTTCAAGCTCAAGGTATCTCTATTATAGCGTATTTTTTGTTTATTACTCTGATTATTGAGACTGTCCGTTGCCAATTAACATTTAGTGAACTGACATTGCAACTGAATTCATTCATATTTTCGAATGCTGTTCTCTTCGAAAAAAGGAATAAATTATTAGATAATTATGCTTTTCTTCATCTCCTTGAAGTGTTTTCCTTAATTTTAATGAATCATTTCTAAGAGTTTATACAAACTTAAACTCAATAACAAAATTCAATAGGAAGATAAAACATAAAAAGTTTTAATTCTGTTTTAATTTACGTAGCGTATTATTCTTAGGACGTTAAGTGTAGAATATAATCTTTAATTAGTGTAGTAAACAAGAATAAAAATAAATCTGATAAAGTGAGTTTTTGCAGAAATGATTTAGATGAATTGATTATCTCGTTAGAAAATAAATGCACCCAATTTTTATAGAAATGAAATTTCTAAAGAAATCCAGTAAAAATTTAATTGAGAATGAATAAAAGCGGGAAAAAAAATGAATCATTGAAAAAAATTCTTCTAGGATTCTTAAAAAAATAATGAATAACTTTATAATGTTAGAAGATTTATAAATTGTAATCAGCTTCACTTTTTTTTTACATAAAAATATAAATGATGTGAGACTGAGTGTTTATGTATCAAAAGTATGAAATTTTATAACGCTTTTAAACTTCTAATTTCTTAAAATCTACATAATTTTTATTTAATATTTCACCAGAAGAAAATTGTCCATGTGTTGCTTTTGTCTGTGATGTTAACAAATAATAAGTTAAACTTAAGATCTCAGTTATGTAAGGTTGCATATGCCATTGGGAGCCAAAAAGTTCGCGTACCATTCTACTTATAGGTATTCGTTCAAAAAGAAATGCTTACGAACCACTCTCGAAGGTCTATTTTCAGTTGGTGTTTAATGAGCACAAAGGGATTTCGCTGCCCAAAATGGGCGTCTCGTCATCGGATTTTTTGCCTCCTCGCTAGCACTCAGGAGCAAACTTTTGTTTCATTTTGTGACCCATGGGCCACTGAAAGTTCTATGGAAAATAATTTCAACAAGTGTTTGCGAGATATTAAGCTTGCAAGTGTATAAGAATCTTATAAAAATATTATTATTATAGAAAAAGACATTATACTCGTATTTATGCTTAGTGTAATCCATTTAATTTTGACTGTTCTTTATCTGACCTTCCTTTCAAAAAACTATATATTAGAGTGAAAACGTTCTGGTAAAATTCTATTTTAGGCTTTAACCTTGAAGACAAAAAATTACTTTAATTTGATCTAACAGATAGTTTGGGAATGCCCTAAAATATATTAAATTGCACTAGAAAGGCATTTTCCTTTACTACAGTAAGTTAGATTGAATCCAGCACGTTTGTGGACTGGCGAAGCAGGATTAGCGATGTTGTTAGATTATTGAATTCCCATACAGTTTAAAGGAAGACACCGAATAAACTCCCTCTATATCAAAGTTTAAATAATTATAACACGCATGTAATATTTTACGCCCGTCATGAACCTGTGCAGAACTTAATAAATATCCAACCCTGTATTTCGTCATTCTGGCAATTGCAAATTATGTTCAAACATTAAATATTAATTTAATTAAAACTCTCCCATTAAAAACTTAACAGCACAAATAAAAATTAGTGCAATATAATAAGAGTTAAAATAAGTTGCGGCGCGTTATTTTAATCACATGCTGACGCTTGTTTTATTAGCGCTATAAAAACACCTAGTGGGATTCTAGAATATTTTATTACACATTGTACTGTATATTCATATTTGAATATTATATAATACATGATATATTAATCGCTAGAAAACAAGAACCATTGTGTTGATATGAAATCTAATTTTTACAAAAACACACACACTGGGTGACAAAGCGAGCAGCGTTTTGTCGCGAACTGGCTGTCAAGATGAACAAACTCCAAAATCCACACGAAATAGTCCGAAGGTGACGACTCGATTGATACCGTATTATAGAATGAGCCGAACCATGTATTGACGGATTGAGAAGGAATTATTGAACAAGAAAAAATTATTATTGTACTTCCTGTTGAATAGATTATCAAATTTTGGCGCAATTTCAAGCAATTTTCTTTCCCTTGCCAACAGTGGATTTAAAGTAAGATTTAAGTCAAACCTTTACATTTTAACGAGTCGTTAGATTACTTTTCAAAAAAACTCAAAATCTGAACAAGCAACAAATCCAAAACAATATAACAAAGAAATACTCAATTTTTCACAGATGACTATGTATATAGTGGAATTAAATAAAAAAACATGTGCAAAATCAAACTTTTCCTGTTAAATAATACTCATTTATAAAATTACGAAAAAGGAACTCTTCGTTGCTATGATGTTAACAAACCTCCCAACTTATGAAATGTCAGCCTTATATCATTATAATAGATACGACAAGATGAAAGAACGATCAGGAAATGCAAAATCGTGCCTTAACAAGCGCCAATCTTAGAGAAGAATTATCGTTAAAATTCGGACTGAATCATATCATTATCCAAATAATATCATAAATCCTGAAGAAAGAGCTTATTAGTATAATTTGAGACGAGGAAAAAACATATCTAAAAGTAAAGAATTATTTCCCAAATTTGATCTTGCATTTAGAATTAAACGGATGTTATGTCATAGCTGATTGCAATTATGATGGCAATAGTTTGTAACAGAAACCTGTTTTTTAATTCTTTCATATGTTCCTAACTCAATCTATCTTAAATATCAAGATAAAATTTAACAATAAGGATTTATTTATTTGTAAGATTTTCCGGTAATGATATTTGCATTATTTAACTCATATTTTAATTTTTGGAAAATTTGTTGTCATAACGTTGAACACTTCCTTTAATTTCCATTGTAATGACGAGTAATACAATAGTAAATTCTCTTTTATCCAGCATTTAATGGTTAGGCACATTCTATAATCCGGCAGCGATTGAGAAGTTCGCTTTCGGATTTTTTTCTTGTACATTGGGGATTTTGTCAACATGGATCGCAGGGTCGCAACACACAGCGCTGATTGCAATTTCTCACAGTGCTTGTTATAAATGCCAGTTTTTATTTTACTATCGTTTCTTACTTCTTAGCGAGTTATTTATCACATTTAAGTCATGGTCCTGATTTCATAGCTGACGTCGTTTTCGTCTGGCTATGAGTACAATCATGATTAACGTTTCATCTGTAGAGGCTTCAATTGCATGGTTTAAAAGTTTGGAGAGGGAGTTTCCAGCTTAGGTGTTGTTCTCGTCATTTGAACGAGGTTCAAAATTAGAAGGTATGCCACAAATAACCTTCGTATTACTTCTAAGCGTGACATTAACAAACAATAAATCATTCAAAACCTATTTTGTCTTCGCAACAAGCCCGAAACAATGCCCTGAATATTCCTTCGCTTGCACTCTTTTTTATGTTTTGAAATTTCTCTTCATATTTTTGATAAGGCAGTAATATTTCACACTACTTGAAATTCAAGCAGTTTATTTTCTTTTAAAATGTTTTACAGGCACAAAGTATTATTTCACTTAATTTTATTCATTCACAGTTTATTTGCCTTTATAATATTATCATAAAAACGATTATGATGCTTGTTCTTATTTATAATTCGGTATTGATATGGTATTTTACAAGCTTATGAAATACTTTTTGATAATAATGCTCCAAAGGCTTAAATTCTTTGGCAAATTTTAATAAAGAGTTATTTTTTTTAATGTCGGTGTGATGAAGCATGCATATTACGTTCTGTGTATACCAGGAGTGGGCAATTGTTTTGGTTCGTAGACCAATTTGAAGAAGCGGATGCTAGTGGTGAGCCGCACCTTTTAAAATGACCGCAATCAATCAGTTAATTTTGAATTTCAGAAAAGGTATAATATGAACCATAAAAACCCTTAAATAAATATAAACTAAATAAAATAGTAACAATTTTGTTCTATTTATTTATTGTGCAAATTTCATATCATCTACAGCTGGAAAAATATTTAATTTTTTAATGTTTAATGAGATAAATGTAACCTAATATACTTTTCTAAAATAATTTTGAAATCAGGAAGAAGGTCGTTTGGGGAGAATTTCATCACAGCATGTAAGTAAATGTCTGTTGAAGATCATGTGTAATTACTCTGGTTGATCTTCAAGAAAGAAAAAACTTTTCTTCCACATATTCGTAGATCCAAAATATGGAGAACAGTTTTTCAGAAACTTTCTTCATACATGGAAATATTTTACAACAGAAATATATTTGTAAAGTAAATCAATGTCAGAGCATTAAACATCTTTTTCACAGTGTAATCTGACTGCATGTCAATAAATTCAAGATGAAGCTCTACAGCTGAACAGGAATGGGATGAGAGAGCAAATAAAATTTAAGCTAGGAAATCATGAAATATTCTTGTGACCTCTTACTCCAAACTCTGAAGACAATTCCTAATCTCAGCAAAAACACTTTCAGGCACATTCTGCTTTCATAGCACAGGAGAAAAGATAAAAGCTGCCTTCACCACCTTGCCTTGAAAATGTACATAGTTTTTTTTCTTTTTGAATGATTTCACTCCAGGGAAGGAAATTTTGGTTCAAGGTGGATTTTTCTGCCTGAATTGGCGGGCCAAAAACAACTCTTAGCGTTCCGCATGTGGCCTTCGGACCAATATTTGCTTATCACTGTTTTATGCAAATGCACTTTAGAGGTTGAAATAAATTTTTAATTTTACCATTGATCCGTCATCAGTAAATGAGTAAAACTCAATTCACTTTAAGTCTTATTCAATTCATAAGAATCCATTTTAGGGGTGAATTATATAAAAATTGCAAAATTAGACTTTTGTACTTAAGTGAACCTATTCATTATATATGCCCAATTCTTTTTTTTTAAATAAATCATTTCTTTGGTTTTTCTTTTCGTTTGTAAAAGAAACTTTTTCAAATACTAATTAAAATAATTCAGTCTTTTCAAAATCGATTAGAGCACAACTTAATTCAGTTACGAATCACAATCAACCTTCTTTAACTCTTTCTCTTAAATAAATGATCACCGTCTCAGTGAAAAATGGGTTAATTAATGTTACTTCCTTTAATTAGAAAACGGATTTAATGTTAGTTAGCAAGTAAAAAACTAATTTTAAAGTTCTGATTAATCTCAAATTCTCAGCTCTTCAGACACAGATAATGACTCTTTCAAAATGAATCATTATCTTTTTTGAGCATATTGAGTACTAGAAGTTAATTCTCGTCTTTGTTGAGTAATTGTATACGTACTTTTGTTCGAGGTTTAATTTCACAGTTAGGCATTGAAGCAAGTCATTCAGACAGTAATTATACTGTGAACTAGTTGCACGAATTTCATTGTAGAATGATGTAAAAAATTACTTTATACAATAGCTCATTTTGATTGCTTAGACAAATGTTCTGATCTCATTATGAAATTCTTTTTTGGGGAAATAATTAATTTAAAGTTATTGGATTTACTCTAATTCATAATAAATTCTATAATCGAGTTTAATTTGTTTTAATAATATCGCACGTACAGATATTCATAATATATTTTTGATTCTATGTATGAGTATCCGTGTTAAAATTAGGAAATGATAGATAGTGTTAATATGTGGTACTATTGTAGAATGATTGATTTCCCTCTTTCTTAGATGTCTACAATAATGTCATTCCGATTATTACTTTTTATTAACTATTTACCATGTAACGGAATAGTGAAATAATATTAAGTTGAACTGATATGTTAATATTGTTGCAGTTGTTTTGAAAAAACGAAGTCAACAAAAAAACTTGGGATTGAAAACATAATGCATGGAGTTATGTTGAAAAGATTGACATTTTAGCATCTTATAATAATAATTACACTTAGTTTACTTTAGATATATTTGTATTAGTAATATATATTTAATTTAATATGATTATCATCCACTTGAATTTTAATATCCAAATAAAATATTAACAATTTTTCAATTGCTCTTATTTTAATATTTACTTTAATAATAGAGTCTTATACTTTTGTTAACATTGCAAATATTTTGTACTTTAGAATGGTTTATTTGTGAAAATAAAAACACATGAGGAATTTGAAGAAAGTATTTTCATTTTGTGTCATTAATTCCTTCTTTGGGACCTGGGGATCGGAAGCACGCTTACTGTAAGCTAATTAACATTGATTTTGAGTAATTTTACTATTTCGAGAACTGGACAGGAAAGAAAAAAATAGCACACGTTAAATTGAAATTAGCAAAGCCAGTTTCAAATTTTATTTATTAATTTGATAATTAGGAAATATTTCATTAGTTATAATTACGAGAACAATTCAAAAATATTCATATCAAGAATGAGAAATGGAATTGGGATAGTTCTTAGTAGTACTATCCAGTGTTCATTTTTCATTTTCCTAAGAAGTCAGAGTTTGACGCCCTTTCCATTTCAAAAACTCGTCCCTTTCAAAACTAAATTAGGAATCAGAATAAAATTATTAATGCCGAATATTTAGTACAAAACAGAACAAAAACAAACATCAGTTTGACGGAGCAATGCCATTATTTGCCAAAAATATTTTTTGAATCACCTTCGTATTAGATGTTCATGGAGTTTAGTTAATACCCAATTACTGGAAAATAAATTCAGATAATTTCCGAATGAAAAAAAAATATGTGTGGCATCTCCAATACTTTTGTTTCTCATTAAAGTAATTTATTCCAGGTTCTAATACATTTTTCTCATTAAAATGTTTATTAAGTGATTAGCTATTATATTTATATTTTATATGATACATTAAATGAAAAAAAAAAAATTAAAATTGCTTTATGGGATCTATATTCGGCGTGTTATCTGTGTGACTCTTCCACGAACTTTTCTATTTTTATCTGAGCCAGAAGTATAATAACATATATTTTTTTTCAAAGTTTGAGACGCTTAACTAAAGTTAATTACTTCAAGGGAATTATTTATAATTTACGTACCATCGTTACGTATATTTCTGAGATCAAAAGAAGTATTAACGCCTGTAGGTATTTTAAGATAAATACTATTTTACATAAAAAAAAATATTCTTACACATTTTCACCCCATATTTTAAGAAAATCTGGATAAAACGTTTTTAAGCTTCTGTCTATTTAATTCTTTTTAGTCTGGGAATTTGGGACTAAAAATCAATTGCGTATACTATACATGTGTGCAAAAATTGAACTCACTTGAAAGTTGTTAAAAGTAAAACCCAAACCCCTTAAATCCATCAATTCTGAGCATAGAGTAGTATTGTATTAATTGGAATTATATGTGTGGGTAAAATTTAAACGCAATCGGATAAGAGAGAATGGGTTAGCATTAGTGCTAAACCCGGACTCCAAACCTAGGTTCCAAAAAAGTGCTAAACCTTGGTTCTAATGTTCCTCTTCTTTGCGTGTGCTTATCATTGCGTTGAATTTCATCGGAGTTATGCATGCATGTAAAATTTCAACTCAATCAGGTGATAAGAAGTGAATTAAAACACAAGTAAAATATTTGAAATAAGAGCCAGGATTCTCAAAATTTCCCTAAATCCGTAACTACTTAAGCACATCACGTTATTATGGTTCCATCGAAGTTTGAGCGTGTATGCAAATTTCAAATTGATCGGATGAAAGAAAGTGGATTAAAATTCGAGTACGTATTTTGAAAATTCTCTGGAAAGACATACGTATGACCATAGCAAATGAAAGCTTTTAAAAATAATATGCATCGTATGGAGGAATTTACCACGCCATCCATCAAATTTACCTTAAAAGTGTTTACAGACTTGTCCTTAGTTTATGGAAAGATTCTATTCCTAGAAAAAAATAATAACTTCTATCGAGTGAACTCTTTTCTCGTTTCATTTCTTCTTTCAAAGATATCTTTCCACTATTATCTCTGCAACTGCATTCTTGATTATTTCATTTATATTGTACCAGCTTACTATTATACTCAAAAATGGAAAACAATTACGATGAAACTCTGCTTGCAATTTTGTAACATATTATCTTTCTTTCAATGCGTAAGCCAGCCTCATAATTTTTCATAGCGAATGAAAATTTTGCTACATTCGCAGAGTGATATCAAAAATTGTGTTGCGTTCCTGGTATTGTTTTAAAAATAACGTCTAAAAGCTAACTAGAACATATTTCCATGGCAAATTCAAAATACTTCCGATGAAAGCGTTGTATGAGCCGTATTGTAAATCATACGTATTAGTATGTGTTACATTTTCATTGAGAGGGGGAAATGTGCATTTAAATCAATGCATTTTACAAATCTGACTTTTCCTTCGGTTATATTATGATCGGTTAAAAATGTTTTCAATTATACCTCCTCCCTTTGCAAGCCTCCTCACTGATAAAATTATCCAAAACAATGTATTAAAATTTTACAATTTTTTTTTCCTTTTAAAAATAAAACTGAAAACTTTTTTTTTTATTGAATAACATATATTCTATAGTTCTACTTATTCAGTTGACTTTTGTCTGAACATTTCGAATGTTGGTATAAATCAATGCCTTTAGATTATCTTACGAATAAAATAGATCAGATATATATGACAAGGAAATGAACTTCCTTTAAGCCAAGTATGAATAATCTTTACTTTTTTAGATTAAAGACTATGGAATTTAAATTTTGATATTGAGATATATATATATGTCTGTGTATTCATTTATCAAAATAGAATCAAATGTATTTTCAAAAATAATTTGTATGGGCAATTGAAAATCTATTGCTATTATTACATTTTACTCAGCTATGTTTTCCATAAATTACTTACAATCATACAATACTTATAAATGTAACATTCTATACATTGAACATAATTTTAATTTGAATATTCGAATTTAGTAGTTAGTAGTAGTAGTAAATTTGAATTTAGTAGTAGTAGTTTTTTAATTAATTTTATGATTCAAATTTCGCTCGAAAATTTGCGATTGCTTATTAGAAAACAATTGGATTCAATGTATAGAAAATATAGTCAATTTATATTGTAGATAATATCAACGTTATAGATAAAGTAGATTTTGAGGAAAGTGCACCAGAATCCTCAGTTATTACTGAATCCTCGTAGGCTTAAATACATTTCTTTAACATTATGACTGTTATTTTTCTTGTCCTCGGGAAGGGAACAAAAATAAAATAAAAATAATATTACTAATTCGCAAATGTATGATGTATCCTGGAACCGAATAAACGGCTGACATATACAAAACTCATACGAGAGTCATTCAATAAGTCCTTAGAAATTTCTAGAGATGGTGCTCGTAGCATTGAAAATGGTTTCTTCGTAGTAAGCATTATGACTCACTAGACAGCTATCTAAATTTCAGTTTCTGATATTCGTGATAATGACCCCTTTCGCACTTAAAAAATTCTTCGTCATAACTTTTCATAATAATAGGTGAGACAATTATCGCCATTTTTGGAACACATTCCCCAGAATCAACGCAGCATTTTTATTTTTGCTTGATTTGTAGTATATAATGATGAATCCAGGAAATACTGACGATGACTACTTGATGCAAAATGACGTGGATAACTCAACGAGACAGCAATCAAATTTTGATTTGGAAGTAAATGATTACCAAATCAAAACTAACTTTTGAATCAATGTCAATTTTGTCTCAGATCCGTTGAACAGATGGTAGCACCGAATAGTAAAAACAATTTACCTCAATGAGGCAACTGTCTTCAAACACAAGTTCTTTTTGAAACACCCTTGTTCAAAATGTGTGCAATTGTGAGGATACGGCACAGAATAAACATATGCAGAGTTTCCAAGAGCGGTTACTTAGTCAAAATGAAGTTACTGAAAAATGACCATCGATAAGCAAATAGAAAAAGAATGTGGATGTTCTTTTTAAAAAGAATGTGGCGATGTGTTTTGGAATAATACAGAACAAATAACAAAATATCTAACTATATATATACTATATATGGTATATATATATATATATATATATATAACTACTATATATATATATATATATATATATATATATATATATATATATATATATAATATATATATATATATATATATATAAATATACTCATATATATATATATATATATATATATATATATATATATATATATATATATTAATTTTAAAGAAAATCTAAATTCAAAAAATCTTAAACTATATTATTGTTAAATCTTCATATTCATCTGTGATATAACATTTATTTTTCTTGTAGTAAAACGAGGTTATAGAATTTTCAAAATGTTTGAAACCACTTAAGACTATTCAACTCGCCTCTGTTTTGCATATTTTTTTGTCCTTTTACATCCCTAAGAGAAAGTAGGGCATTGATTTTTTCTTTCGAATTTCCCTATACAGAAATAAAATTCTATACGTCTTTAGTAAAATGATTTGAACATTTCGGTCGAATTTGAAACAGCGTCGTTTGTGGAAAATTGTGTTAAACATTGTGGCTTTTACCAGCTGAAAGAAATGTTGTTTTTTTACCCTCACTACTCTCAAATATTCTTTTCTAAGGTGTTGTCTTAAAAATGAAATATCTGCTATTCAGGCTTAGACATTTCATTCAAATAATATTTCACATAGATATTTCGAAAAGTTTTAAAATCCTTTAGAGTACATAGCGGAACATTTAATTTATCAAAAATTGTAGTTATGAAAAGCATTTTTAAAAGTACTGGTGATTAATTAGCCATTCTACAGTACATTAATTTATTTTAGTATTGCTTATTCAAAAGTGAAAAAATTGATTATTTTTTTTTTCAGATTTTTATTTTATCATAACGTTTCCTTATCATAACGATGGTGATTAATAACAATACTACTAATGAAGGAAATACAATATTACGAGAAACAGTTTCAAATTCTTAAGAATTTCATTTGTTTTCTGGTAACAATTCCAATATAATTCCAGAGTCAGTTTTCTTATAGAAATCAATAAACTTTTTTCAGAAAGACTTATGGAGAGATCAGTTTATATTCGAAAGAAAGTGTAATGCAATAAATATATTCTTTTGATTAACAAGCCTAGTAAATTGATTCTTTCCGAAGCTGTCCGGATAAAAACAATTCTGTTAAAGTTAATTTGATCATATCACATCATATTTTTTTCTTTTGTTATACAGTAGAAGAATAGTTGGCAATTTCTCAAGAATTCGAAGTTTTCTAATGGTTGATATTGGAGTATTGAGAAAAGTGCATTTTTTCATCTGGCAAAAGAACTTTATTGTTCGTTTTACTGTCTATTCGTTCATTCTTGCGAAGCAATCTTATGCGTCACTTTACCTTTTTAGGATTGATATCAAGAAATCAACTTTTGAAACTCTTTTCTTTAGTATTTACTGGGCAACATCTCTAGAAAGGGTTTCTATGCCGAATGTCTTATAAATTCTATCAAGTTCATTTTTTGCTTTCAACTTTTTCTTTTTAGAGACAAATGTGCGATTTTAAAGTGACGCTTTGATTATGTAATGGTCATAAAACATAACAAATGGGTAGATGTTTTATTTCTCTTACTTTTCACCTTCTGAACGAATGGATGTATTTCCTGCAGAATAAATATTGAAATATTTTATTCATTATATAATCATTCGTTACATTAAAAAAGTATTAAATGATTCTTTTCGTAAAATGCCCTACTAATTTAATGAAATTGCTTTGCAAATTGTACATATTTCTATCCGTATTTATAATGGAAACTTAAGTATATGTAATTTTACTCTCTTATCCAATAAGTATAAATATTCACTCAATTAAACTTATTTAATACTTAATAAAAATATATAATACTTTAGACATAGAAAATTGCTTTGGATTTTTCTAACATTTTGAATTTTAATTTTGGCTAATGGTCTTTAATGTTCAGAAGATCCAAGTTGCTTATAAATAAATTTATTACGAAATAATTTGATAAAAATGCTTGTGCAATATTTATTTTACGGAAACAATTGGAGAAATAAGGGAAGAAGAAAGCATGTCATAATGATTTTAAGATCCATTCAATTAGAGTGCTTACTACATTAGAATTACGTTTGAGGGGGGGGGGAATTTCATTTATCACTGACTATAAGTCAATTTTACTAGAAATATATTTATTAATTAATTAATTTTAATTAATTTTTATTAGAAAAATCAAAAAAAGCCATATAAACCATATTCTAAGATAATTTTGAAAAATTACTGTTTGTCTTAAGGGTTTCAATACACTTCGATAATCTAAGGAGAAAAAAATACCCTAGTACCTTACAAATCGGGAGACTCACCGGGTCGAACATATTGTACTTTACATAAGGATATCCCTTCATAAGGGGTAAATAAGTTAAAGTTCCTGTTCAAAGGGACCCACAAAATTATCCCTTAAATAAGAGTCCCTTTTTCGAATGTGTCTTCGATAGTATGTATACTGCTGCTTTCTAAAAATATGAATCTATCTAAATACATTTGATTTCATAGCATACAAATATCTTAATTTAGTTTTAGAAGTAAATTGGCTTATTATATTCCAGTAAGGATTTATAAATCATATTCTAGTGATGATTTTATAGTATAAAATGAAGACATATTAATATATATATATATATATATGTGTGTGTGTGTGTATATATCCATGAATTAAGGATAATGCCAGCACCGGAAAATAAAGGTTCAGAAACAAAACAATAGCAAAATAATAGTGAATGTATGATACTATTCATATAAACTGCACATTTTTTTCTCACTGGAGCAATTACAAAAAATATCTTCCTTGCAAAAACTTACCATTTTATGGATGATAAGATGGTAATTACATTGTATGCTACCCAAAGAAATAAATACTCTCCTTACAACATCTAGGCATACTGAGTATCAAATTATTGAGCTGATCTTGGGGAACATTACTCAACTCAGCAAGCAATGCTCTACTAAATTCCGGTACACATGTGGGAGGTAGTTGACTAGCTACAACTCTTCTGCTAGGTATATCCCAAACATGGTCTATCGAATTCAAGTTAGAAGGTTATCCATTTCAATTGGTTGATATCCTCAGAATGAAGGCATTCGTTAATAATAATTACACAGTAAGGACGTGCGTTGTCATCCATAAACACTAATTAGGCATTCATGGCACCCCTAAACAAACATATATTTTTTTAGAATGTTGTCCAGATAGATTTGGCATGTCATGCTTCAGATTTGAGAATGTAGATCCCTTGGGCACACCAGCATAATTCAACACCAATCCTGCACTGCCGTAAAAGTCTCGTTCAGTGATGCTGTCTTCGTGATAGCCGGAACTTGACGTTCTCCATATGAAATTTCAGCTTTAAAAGGACTGCAATTTAAAACTCGTCGAATAACATCACACAACCTTACTGCAGGGGTGACCACAATTTCTCTGCTCCAGCCTAAGTTATGGATGCAGTGAGTTATCGTGAGCGGAACACATCTGACGGAGCTACTAAAATATTGACCATTACTTTCAAAACGTCTATATAGAGTTTGAACTGAAACTGTTATACTTCTGGCTGAAGATAGCGGACGAGAAATGTCTGATATTGTAATCCGTGTGCTTCTTCTCGCAGTTATTACCAAATACCTGTCATCGTTCGGCATTATAACTCGTTAAGCGACCTTTACTGTAACGTCTACAGATATTTCCATAATTTTGGATTCGTAGCCAAGGCCTAGTGTTGACTCTTTGGACGATTCTACGTTCGTTGGATACTTCTGATAACGTCCACATTCCAAGAGGCCGATAATTCAGCCGCATAAAAAATCATCCACATGCGCCAACTGTGTCATAACTATTCGGCTTACACAACGCTTGAAAACAGCTTTACTATTCCAAATATACACTTCTCTTACATTCCAATCATTGTGACGTACTATCAGCGTCATCCTAAGGCTTCTTGTATATAGCAAATTATTCTCGGAGATGAATACAATAATTCTACAGGTGAATTTTTTTAATTTCGAGTTCGATTTTCTTGAAATTTTGAAATATCCTTAATTTATAGACATGAATGTATGTATAACACACTCACACACGTGTATACACACACATATATATGTATATATACATATATACATACATATATATATATATATATATATATATATATATATATATATATATATATATATATATATATATATATA